>JBCFXI010001567.1:0-48043 GCA_038496175.1 Ampulex compressa | reverse complement strand
ATAGAGAGAGAGAGAGAGAGAGAGAGAGAGAGAGAGGGAGAGAGAGAATTTTAAATAGTTCTCAGGGTGTTTGTTCGGGATAGCGATTTGCCCCGCGCCGAGTGTAGGATACAAATCTATCGTTATAATAACGTAGCCTTCAACTTAGACGGTCACATTATCTGCCGTAAGATAATGCATACAAGGCGCATAAAAATTTCGAGTATCCTAGGTCCTCGAGGTATGAATGTATGTGCGTGTCTGTGTGTGAAAAAATGCATAACACATGTACTGCGAGAACAGTCGAACGTGTGCAGTTTAGTAGTTCAGTTTAAGAGAAGGTGTTGAGTTGTCGAGTAGAGTGTTTGTTAAAGAATTTGTTGGAAAGATAAGAAGTACAACGTAGCCGTTTGTAAAGAAGTGTGACGACCAGTTCTATACTAAACTTTAACTCTCATCCGTCAACAATAGTTTCAAGTTCTTGTATATATTTAAATCTTTTTAATATACCATATTTTTATCAATACCATTTTACTACAAACGTGTGTGTGAGTATGTAGTAAGATTGCGTGAGTTATGAGTGCGAATATGTATACATTCTTCAAAAAACGATCTCGTCGAGCATTATTTGGAGAACCTGCTGTCACACTACTGTTTTTTTTTATGCAATAATGCACAAATATATTTTGTGAAAAATTAATCAATTAAAATGAGATATACAATAGAAAGCTCGCTTTCTGCATTACGCACTATTCGGTTCTCCAAACTCAGTATATGAAATGCTACGTTCGAAGGAATATAAACTATGTGATAAAGATGAACAATATTTTTAAAACAATATTTTCCTCTTTTTATCTGAATTTGGCACATAATATTTTTATCATGTTATTTAATGAACAAAAACTCATGATATTATGATGTTTGAATATATTGGTTCTATTGCGAGGCTTGTTTCAATAATACCGCCAAGCTTCATATGAATTTAATTTGGATACCTTTAGTTTATAATTTTTTTATGGAACTTATAGTATGTTGGGACAGATAATAATTCGTGATTTTTTTAATGTAAATTTTAAAACAAGACAGACTAACATATTCAACCTTAGTCTAATGTATATTTAGCACTAGTATTTACAATTTGTTTTTATCTTGATTTCAAATTTTTAATACCTTGACGATATAATTCTCAAAGTATAAACCAAAGCAAAGAAATATGATATTTTCGATCCAAACACGTTGCATGAAAATTATTTTGGAAGCTTCAAAAGTCGTGATAATCTAAGGATGTAAATTTAGAAGAATAACATAGTTGAGTTATAATTTTCTATTGAAATTGTCAAAATATCAAAAACGTTTCTCGCATCGTGCAAGTTTGTGCATTATCATAAAGAAAAAGCATACGCTTTCTGTTCGCTGGTGTAAGTCTTTTTGTGATGGAGATGGCAGCAGAATCGGCTGACATTGATATCAAAACATAAAGCATATTTCATATCAAAAAATTTCAAACAGTCACAGAATACTGTACAATACTCGTTTGATATTACACGCTCCAATAACTGCGTTGTTCATCTTTTCACGATTGTCGAGATAACCCCTGCTGTTGCCCATTTCTGCATATCGTTTCCAGACCCGTAGAAATAATACTCTCTTATCTCAATACAAATATCCTACCCTTCCTTCATGATTATCGTGTTTTAGCTTTGCCAGTCGTTCCCAATATACCTTATTGTTGACGGTTTCATTTTGAGAAAGTACTTCATAACATTTCTTAATTCAGGATAAAGCTACATTTCCTATGAAGTGATTTAAAATAAGAATTATGGATAACTTTAATTCCACTATAATTTTGATTCTATGCGAAATAGAGGTAAGCGCTTTGCGAGCGTTCCCCCGCTCGTTGTTAATAAAGAGTTGTGGGAAAGACAATCATTGTGAGAAGAGTCGAAAGGTATAAGCAAGAGAGCACGGAAGGATAGGAGCAGCACGGTTTCGTAAAATATAATATTGTTATTGTTTATGTCCATCTTTTTTACACTCCCCTCCCTTATGATTTAAAATATATATGGTAACTATAAAATAACAGACAAATAAATTGAAAATCCGATAACGTAGAAAACATGTATTTATATCTAATCAATTATTTTTCTTCCCTATATATGAGTAAACTATTCCTAAAGGTTTGCTGGATATTTTCAATAGATCCTGTATAAGACTACAGTGTCATATTTCCTTTTTATTTCAGTGTTGAAATTGGTGGAAATCAAAATATAAATTTACTTTAACTCGAATTACTTCCTATAGATTTCTTCACATTGTTTCATCCTTGTAACTCTTTGACCCAAAGTTTTATTATCACTGTTTTTAATATCTAAAATTATAGACATATATTTAAGAAATATTTAATATTTTTAAATAAAAATGAATGGTATTTTTTTTAGTAAAATGTTCAAGTTTTATCACTTATTACGCATACCATTTTAAGCACCACCATTTGCTTTTTTATTTGAGTGCAAATTCTCGCGTAAATCTATTGTAAATATTACATTCCCGTTTTTTAAACATTTCTAAACCAAAAACTGTAATAAGACAAAATCTCCAGAACACGAATTTATGCTTATTTCCTCAAAGTTGTGTTATCGACGTTCGGCCCTATTATACGGCAATGCAAACTTTAACGTTTATGCCAGCAATATGAAACATTCAGAACAGGAAATCTGCACGCATACTTTGCAGTGGATCGCTCTGTTGCGATACATCCCTTTTAAAGCGATGGTCACTACCTAGCTAGATTAAAAACCGGCCGCGCGGCGAGTAGTAAATTTCAATATTGGACGGGTACGTGCGCGTAAATTGCCATCGAGAGAAGGAATATGGCAGGCCGGACTGCCTGTACCTTCCTGACGAGGAGCGTATACGACAGTAGCAAAACCGAACCTTTTTGCATTCATAAGGCGTCTAACCAATAATGTAAATGAGTAGTACTGCTTGTCATTCATATAATATGTAACATAAAATATTCGGAGGGGAGAGTACATTTGAATACCTATTAGCGTTTATTACCGTTCTGCATATTTGTTATATTTACATATACATTACAAAAATAATAATCGATTTTTATATTACAGAAATGTTAGTATCGGCTGACGCATTAATATAATTTATTGGCACATTTTTATGCAGAAATGGGACATCAAAATAAAAATTCAATTTTTTAAATCTATTTTACGTTAAAACTTAAACGCACGAAGTAAATAAATATTATTATATATCTGCAATACATTTAACACTTTATATTACAATGCCGGTCGTGTCAAAGTTAGGTAGACTGGAGGTTCGTAAATTTCTGTACACAATATTTTTCATAGTTTGTATAATATTATCACAACCAATAAAACCCTGAAAATTGAAATGTAAACCCATTACATTTGCTCTAATATATGCGTTGCTTTAGTAGTAATGTATGCATATATACCTAAAAATGTCCATATCACATTATTGTATTCCACATAAGGCTCGCATTAGAGATAAAATATTGATATAGAACATCAATTTGGTTTTGATTTCTTTACATATCAACGATCTTTTTCTATTTGAAGTGCTTGCTTACAGTAATCACCTGCGTAAATTCTTGTTCTTTACAATATATTTGAAAGTAATTATAGGCATTAAGATGTACTGATTTTTATATAATTATCCACCTATACAACTTTTGTAAATAATTTTATAGAAGTATAGCACATATCACGCGAAACTTTGTAATACAGAATGAGAAGTAGGGGTGTATTACTAATCGAATGCGTAGAATGAATTCGGTGGACCTATTTATATCTTCTATTCGAAAAGGAGTATATTCTCTTGCAATAAATTGCTATTCTAGACGATGAATAAACGTTTTATTATGTTCTTTTCTTAAGGTTTAAGTCGCGTATGAGTCACACATCCTTTTATCGAGCTTTGGCTTAAGTTGCTAATCGGTTTTTGTCACAAACTCCTACTTTGAGCCGATACTTTAACTTTTTCAGAGAATACAATTTTAACACATATAATAATACTTCATTCCTACAAAACAAATTTTTATAACAGAAAGTAACACAGCTGAAAAGGAATTTTCACGTTCTACGAAATTTCAGCTTATTTGTTGAACTCAATTCTCACAATGACAACTGCATTTACATTAAAAATACAACGTACAAATTTCCAGCAGACATATCTCGAGAATCTTTTCAAAACTAATAGATAATACAATACTTACACTATTTTTTTAGATTTTGTGGAACTCTGCTCAAGAATACACTTACGAAATCCTTATAAGAAGAATGCAAAAAAATTGAGATTGAATTACGATACAGTGCTGAGGAAACACCCAACAAATCACATAATTTGTAAGGGAGCGAAATGGCTAATGTATCAACTGCATCGGTGCTACGATACGGCATGCAGGTATTACTATGTTAATAATATATGACCGAAATACTTAGTCTAATGTTGTAGAACAGCTATACACAGTCTAAATATTGCACGCAAATGATTGCCGACTATCAGAAAGTGTGTAGACGTATAGTATTTAAATAAAATTCCTAGATCGTGTTTAGTAACTAATCCAATATCAAATAATATAGTAACGCGAGTATGTAGATTCATCGATGTATCAAATATCAGAAATATTGTAATGTAGAAATATTCAGTAATATACAAAGATCTTCGATCGAAATATTGCCATTATCGCAAGTAATGCAAGTTGTAAACAATCCACATAAATGATTTAAAGCAAGTATTTCTATCAATCTATAAAAAATACCGGAATCACATGAAAAACAATGCTGTGTAAAGTCAACTACTATAAAAGAAATTCACGTTTCCGAAAAAAATAATTTTACATACACTTGATTGATATGGACTACTTCGCAAATATTGTAAAAATACAATGATCGTGATGATTCATCAAGATCACAATACATTACACATATGCACAACATTGCGTGTTGCGGCGCAATAAGAAACAGTGTCAAATGAGGAACCGAGTTTATTATCATAATTTTTCAAGGGTCAAGCGGTACCAAATTGACTTCTAATCAATAAGACATCTCGTCCATCGAAAGTACGCGTGTCCTCCTATTGTTTTCTGTCGTGTTCGACCTTATAAAAGGTCAACAAAGAGTAATCCGGTAACTAGCAGGGTTGCGACTTATCTAAAAATGCAGCCGACCAATTATTGTAAGGACGACGCAAAGAAACCTTCGAAAACCAATAGAAGGCATGCATTCACAAAAATTCCCCAAAACGCTGCTGGAGGAGGTTTGGCTGAACCTATCTTGAAAATGAAAGCGTCTTAGTAAGAATAATCTCAAGTCAGCCACACTCCGCTCTAGATAGTCGGCCGTCACACAAGCACCGTCTTTAAAGGATCTGCATCTTTGAGATATAGACACAGGTCCGACAACATCACTAATCGAATAACGTAACGGGATGACTAGCTCTTTGGCTCTCAACCTATGATGACTATCGCGTATTTACAACACGTGACGGTCTCCACACAACGTTTTTGAACATTCAATCCGCAAAGGAAATGTAGTAAACCTAATTGTTATACCGAAAAGCTAGATTCCAGGCAAAAACCAGCAACACGACGCTAAACGTCTTGCTCGAACTTTGTCGGACGTCAGTCACCCCGAAGCGATCCTTCGACTCGGAAAGCAGTTTGAATATCCGCGAAGAAATCCACGACGCTTGCAATACACAATGCATGTACACTACGTGATAAACTACGATTGCGACATGAAACACAGTAATTGGTTGTGATTAGTTCTGTTTTTCAGAATCAACCTTCATAGAAGGACACTCATAATACATAATACTAATAGTTTTTCGTATTGGGCAACTGGTCATATCTATTTACTAAAATTTCGTAGCAAATGTGTAAAGGAAAAAACGAACTAACAAGGTAACATCGGCGATTTGAACACCCTGATATTTATAAACTTTGCAGACTTGTAGAGGACTTTTATTTTCGGTTGTTTGAGGTGGAAACTGTTCTTTAATGAGAACCAAAATTTTTTTTATCATTATTATTACACTTTTTTAAATTATTATAACACGTATCTTAAAAGCTATAATATGTGTAAAAAAATTGTTTAGATAAAAATTAAGAGGTTTTTAATTCTCTAGGATTCTGTGCTCAGCATCTTTTGAAAGGATCCTGAAATCGAAAAATTAAAAGTTTTTAAAAGATGTTCTATACAGGTTGCATTTGCGTGTAAAATATTCTAAGTTGTATTAAGGGATGTTTTTGTTCCAAAAAACAAAAACGTAGCAGGAACGGAAAATCGTAGTGTTTAAGTTGCTAACGTTTCTTTCTAAGGACTGTAGAACTAAATCGGGTGAGCAGAAGTGATAAACGCTAAAAATTTCCGCAGGAACATCAAATATTAACTACAAATATAAAATCTAATCTACGTAATATAGGTTACATTTCATATTTGATACTAGTGTAACTATTAAACGGATGAATGTGAGTTGTGGGAAAATTGCGAAGTGTTTTTCATGAAAATTACTTTAAATACACCGCATAAAATGCTTCTAATTATTTTCCTAAATTTGTATTATCTTACTACTATGTTAATCTGTGCTGCCTCTAAGCATTTGAGAAGTCTCTAATAACGAATTGGGCGGCTGGTTAATCAGTATTCTTCTTTCCCCTATAATGTTCGATTACCGCATTTTCGACGAAAGCGTTCTTCAGTCATTTCAATCCTCGTATAAAACATAATAAATTCGATTATTATGTCAGTCTGATAGATTCTATTTATGTTTTTACCAATGTTGCGCCCTATTAATTAATTTGCGACCATAGTTGCAGTACATCTTAGAAATATTCGAAAATGCATAAAATAGAGCTCTACGGTACTGCACAAGGTTGAAAATTACACGTCGATTTTGAGCAAAGCTTGGAAACAGAATTCACAGCAAATTTTACAAGATGCATCGAAAATGTTATTTGCGAAATCTATTTGACAGTTTAATGAGCGGCGAATGCCAATCAGTTTTCATTATTGATACAACTTGCATTTACGAAGCCGTAGCGGCGTGGTATATACAAGCTGGTACTTCTACATTATAGTAGTAATCGATGACGCGAATAAAGTCAGAAAACAGATGAATGCTTCCATAAGCAATTTGAAAATACGCACACAGATTTCTTTATGAAAATAGAAAATTTATTTTACAATTTGTAGCGTTACATAAACTAAATGAAGATCAAAAATATTTTCATAAAATTTATTTAACAAATTAATTCTTTAATAGTCTTCATCAAATGTTGAGTTAAAAACTTTTTCGTATTTTTTTCATCGTTTGAATCGCAATACGCATTAACAGACCGACAGTGTATTTTTCGTTATATGCACGCATAAAATCTAAACAAAAATACTTAATAAGTTTCACAAATATTCTTTTGACTCTGAAACAACTTTTCCAGCGTATTCGTAAGAAAGAAATGATTGTTGGCTGGCATAAATCAAATGACTTGCCAAGCATTTATGGACGGCTATAGCGGAAAGATACTTTAAAAATCAGTTTTATCGACAGTAAAGCTAAATACAACCTGCAAACACTAATTATTCTATTCATATTTTAATTTCAGTCCTTTATAATCCTTGTTAAAACGACCAATTCTAGGTCAATTGATTTTAGTTGTAAGTGTTGCAAACCAAACAAAGTAAAAAACTTATTCGTGTATCCTGCGCAATCCTTGCGTTAGATAACTGTTAGAGAAACAAAACGAGTACGATGTTCAGCAAAACGGACAGAGTTGCGCGAGGAATGATGTCTTGTCGAAACGGGCTGAACCGCTGCGGAGATCGATCATTCTCGAAACGATGCATCCAGAGCCCAATTGCATTCCTGCTGCCGACGTGTTATCCGTGTAGATGCATTACGTATCAGCGTATGTATAGGTAGATCATCCTTCTACAAAGGGGTACGAATACGACGGCGAGAGGGGCGAGGAGTGGGGATGCACGCCTGGCTATATGTACATCACTAGCCAAGCTTGGGATACATGTGTGTTTTACAAATGTTTAATTGAAAAATATAAATTACTGAAATTATGTAGTTTTATTACTGTGTATATATCATACATGGCTACACGATGAATGTTAGTTGTGTACACGAGTATGGGATGTTCAGCTGTTCAATATTTTAAATAGTCAAACATATAGAGCATAATAAGAGAGACAGACAGACAGACAGATAGATAGATAGATAAATAGAGAGAGGGGGGGGGGGAGGAGATCCTTTTTTTATTCATTTTGTAGTTAACGATATTTACCTATATTGAACTTGTATAAAAATAGAGCAGCATATGGTAGTATACTGTTAATGATTCTCAAATTATTCTTTAAACCTATTTCAAATTCGTGTTGGGATCAATTCGACTGTAACCTGTCTTTAAAGTGTCATATTATATAAAAGAAATTAACTGATTGCAAACTTATTAATGATTTTAGAAGAGTTTTGAGTCAATTATTGCGCACAATTATTATTACACAAATTCTCAATTGTCCCAAATATTAGAAAAAATTGCTTTGCCCTAAATATTTAAACGATCTGAATTATCCTTTTATATTGTATAATAGTTAATGGCTGTAGATGCTCCAATAGTATTGAGCATGAGTATTAAAAATTAAAACGGGATCGAGCAAAATAAAATCCTAAATTTTCAGTAGATGCTTCATAAATTCTGATTCGTGTCGGATAAAATGCTTAGTATGGCTGAAAGAAACGATTTCCATTATCGCGCGTATACCCGGTGGTCATGAAAACGATTCTTACAAGCAAAGACAGACAACTCGTAAATTGGAGAAATTCGGAGACGTTGAGAGATTGTTCATTTTAGTGATGGAGTTGATCGCATCACTCACTTGCAATACACTTTTATTTCCTCTTTACGCGGCAGATACGTTCTTGAAAAATCCATGTAGAATAAACTATGTATTAATTAAACATATAATCAAAGGTTAACAATGTTATAAGCATCGAAATGGTGAAGTACATATAAGATCATTTTCCAAGTGAAGTATAAAAACCTATAATTACATGATCAGTAGTCTCATTAATAAAGTTCTTTTTTACCAACACAAATATACGTACGCGCGTGAGTACGTGTGTTGTTTCGATACCTCAGCCCTTTCAACGCACTTCTTGCAAGCTCCAACTCGTATAGGATTTTCTCCCGAAATATCAGTCCTGAGCAGATCGCTGTAGCAAGATAGTCAAAGAAATAGTTTTTAATGAAGACATCATGATAAAGGCATAATCTGTATGCCAGAACTCTTACCGTGATATATGTATATGTATATATTATAGTTTGTAGAGTTCTTGATTTTTACCAGTACATGATATTTTTTAATGTTCTCTACAAAAAGAATAGCGAATAGGACCTTGTCGAAAGTACACGCTGGCGATGAATTTAGTTTTCCACTATATGTTAAACAATTGGGGAATATTCTATTAAGAGTAACAGTCTTTTAACATGCAGAATGTGTATTTCATGTTGGTATCCATCGTGTTGGCACTACCACAAGATATGAAGTAGAGATTTATCACGGCCTATACTGAAATGTTAAATAAAAACAAAAACTAATCCTGCAGACTCTAATGCAACTTGTTCTATGCGTGGGTGCCAACATGGTTGGGGAGTGAGAGGCAGTTTTATATGCGCATCTTAGAACAGAAACGGGTCTATATTCAAGAATACCGACCTGATAAACTTTTATAAATATGTAAATAGGTTTTGTAAATTTTAAGCGGCGTTGGATGCTTTTTCTCTTTTTCTATTTTTAGAAATGATTTCGTTTAAAGTAACGGATTTAGTTGTTGACCGTTGTTCAAATGTGAACGTATTGAGTGGAAACGTAGAAAACAAGATTGTGCAAAACGAGTACGGTTCAATACGGAAATATGCAAGGAAGTCAAAGACTGCCATATGTGGCTAGCGGAAATTTCTATAGTGGGAGGCAGTATTTCGAACATTTTAGTTTGCTTAATAGATTGTTATACGCAGGGCTTGAATTTTTTTGTCTATTTGTAAATTGATCGCGTATGGTTGAGATTTGATATGACGCATCTCAAAGGTAGATCCTTTATAAAAATAGAGTTGGTGGTTCAAAATCTTAGTATTTTCGAAATAGCAGTTGTATTTCAAGAGTTTGTGGTGTAGAGTGACGACTGTATAATCGTCGGAAAGGCTACGTGTATGTCGTTTTAATCTTCTACTAAATTTACGTTTGGTTTAGTCAATGTAACTATTCCTTTCGTAAGCCAGGATTGTAAAAAAGAGAAAGAACTTGAACTGAGGGTGTAAGACAGATAAAGACGGTACAAAGTGGATAAACTCAGAAGAAACTCCACAGGTTGACAGTAACAAATAACTCAAATTTTATTCAGAAACACTACATTACAGGACAATATAACACGCGCGCTCTTCACCATTTCGTTTTAGCAGGTCCGCGCTGAATTCGCAAGTGCGTACCAGCTGGTCCGCGCAGATTTCACCAGTCGCTTATCCGCTTGGTAACGTTTACTTTGGTAAACATTTATGACCTTACTAACGTAACATACTTATGAATTAGTAGATATATAATTTTCTTTCCATTTCAGACGCATATATTCTTTGAAATTGTTCTTCTATGTCGCCCAAACAAACACTATCATCACTATCAAATTCGGTATTACGTACTATTGTACTCTGCCGTTTAGCCATATTCTTTACAAAAAAAAATTATTTTATAAAAATGTAGGATTTGAAAGTGCTTTCTAGTTGTGCTATGACGTCGATTTGTACACCGCGGTCTGTTTGAAAAGACTAAAACGAAAGAGGAAAGTTCAAGATGCATGGCTTATTTTAGATTTGCTATACTGTAGCCCTTATCTTATCTCATTTAGCCTACAATTGAAACACAGTCGGGTGAAATTTGATACAGGACGCGCCAGAACACAAAACGAAGTCGAGCCACGCTCGACATCGGACGTGCCAGAACGAAAAGCGATGTGGAGCCACACTCGACATCGGACGCGCCAGAACGAAAAGCGATGTCGAGTCACACTCGACGTTGGACCGCATAGGGTTAAACTGTAGCCTCAGGTGGTCTGAGTTTAGAAAGGATAAAGTCAACGGAATACATATATTTATGTCATAAACAACCTAAAATAAAAGATAAGGCGAAACTGAAATTTCTTTCAAACAGTCATTTCTAGAGTACGTATTATAATGTCTGCAACTATAGAGGAGAGAGGAGAACCCATCAGGGAGCCTGCCTTGTCCTGATCCACCATAGTTCGTTCCGTAGAATTTCGCAGGGTCGTAAATTTTGCTTTCACTGCTGCGTGAAGGTGATAGAAACAGAAACTTAATCACGTTTGATTAAAGCGAGTTGAAACGAAGGAAAGTGATAACTGAGTGCTTGAGTAAAAATAAGTTACTAACACTGTCTTATTTATACAGATTGACGCGTTGAGTGTTTTAGATGATATCGATATCAAGTAACCGTGATGAGATTGAAGTCAACGACCTAGTCGTCCGACTACATTGCTTACTGCGTGATATTGCGAGTATTAAAGACGATACTTTGAGCACTGCCTTCCTGTGTTGCTATGTGTTCTAATGCTTGCTGATATTTGTTGACAACTGCGTGATATTGCGAGTGTCAAAAACAATACTTAATTGTTCATCCTTAAGTGATCCTGAAGCCCTGTCTTCGCGTATTACTACATATTCTAATCCTTGTTGTTGTTGGCTGACGACCTTGCGTTTTTCGTGGGTTTTTAACTGAACTGCTAAACGATTTGGTCAGGGTTTCGTTCACCTCCTTTGGCGAGGTTTCGGAGATTCTTCACCAATCGTGAAAATTCTATTTATGTTTGGGGGTTTTCTTTGCAGCTTCTTCAATTTGATTGGCGTTTGGTCATCAGATTGTTTTTCCTGACCGTTCTTCGGAAATTGTTCGTAACTTTAAACAATGACCCATCACATATGACTTTAATGGTCCAAGCGGCACATTTAAGCTTTAGAAATGCCAAATATTTCATTGCTTAACGGACCTTTGAAATTACGAGGTCCGGTTAATAATTTTACCTTTGAAGTCATAAAGCAATTTGTTGCTTTTTTCCGCTTTGCCTTTGCCTTTGTTTCTACGAACGTGTGCGGTCCTCGGAACTGGATAGAGCCAGACATCTGCTTGTGAAATGTGTTAATAACTTAAAAAATGTGGAGTTGAGTATGACTTCTATTGCTTGCAAGAATTCTAAACAGTGTATAGGTATACCTTTTCGGATTTGATATCTGGTCTCGATCACCTGTGGGTTCCCTGTGGAGTGAATCGACTATATCTTTAGTATATATTCATTTACTAGGGGTATATGCATCGTAAAGTGTAATAGATATATGACAAATATTGCAGTAAAGAATAATAGCGCTTTAAGACTATAAAGCTCGAAACTTTTTAAATGGAAAGAGTAAACGGAGCTTTTACAAGCGGTTCTGCACGTTTCTCAACAAAAAAAGTTACTCGTTGTATTATACATTAAGTATATATAAAACAGCCTTAGGAAAACGTACCATAGAAAGAAAACAAAGAAGAAGAAGTTATTTATTACGATTTCTACCTCAACGGTATGTAAAACGAAGCAAAGAATCAGCGCACCACCTTGTTTCTCGAAGTGTCAAATTATTTGACATAAAAACTACATGTATCTTATCGTTAATATTATTTTCGATTGTCCAAAACGGTCAACAAAAAGAAATCTGATAACCGAATGCGCTTAATTTTTGTCTGCAAGGCAGCTAACCAATCAAACAAAGTAAACTGTGCAGACCCTCTAAAAATAATATGAAGTATTTAATCGGTAAGAAAACTATGATGCTCTATACGAAGAAGTTTGACTAAATTCCCTGTGTTTGAGATAATTCCGATAGGCTCCGTGGTAAGTGCCTGAGGCGGCGCCAGCAAGCGTTACTGCATGGCGGGCGAATGATTGATAGATCACGAATTTAGTTGTCGCTAATCACGCGATTACAATCGCATTCGGCGCGGTTCTAGACGCAGCGAACAAATCTGATCTCTTATTGGTCAGAAGTGGTGCGACAAATGTACATTCGTTCGGTCTCGCGGAAGACCGGTGGTATGATCTGCTACGTAATAGATCCTGCCGATTGTTCTTTATAACGAGTTTTATATAGCGAGTGCGTGTGCTTTTAAATTTGTATCGTGTATTATTTGTAGTCATGGCGTTGTGCTCCCTCCGCGGAAATCGGTAACCTTCTTGTACGGGAAACGACCGTGAGTGGACGTCCGATTTGAGCCTTGTGCTACAAGTTATTCGGAGCCACGGAGTAGAGTCTCCATCGCGTAATTTTGTATTGCTGTTTTCTGAGATTGTTTATTTGGCTCTCTTGTACGGAGTATATTGACAAAATTAATTACGTATATCGATCAGATAGACCATACAAAAACAATTAATTAAAATGTAAAATAATAAAGCCAAAAAACTTTACCTGGTTGCCACTTGACAGTTCCCCTCGTACCGTCTCACGTGGCACACGAACATTGAGATATGTAACGTCTCTTTACTCAACACATCACCGGTGTACAGGATTTATGAAATCAGCCCTCAGGATAAACGCACAGTGTTCGAAACGTCAATATATTTGAAAGTAAAATCTCGGAATCAACCGTGGTGTAAATAATTTCCTTTGTTTCACTCTTTTATATTCGTGGTCAACAACTAGATAATGTTTTAGCTTTATTATTTTACATTTCATTTAATTAATTGTGTTTGCATGGTCTATCTGATCGATATACGTAATTAATTTTGTCGATATACTTCATACTGATCGATCGTAAATTTCACCTATCTACTTACTCTTGTACAGAGTTTCTTGTTAATAAACTTGTTTTTTTGTGATAATCTAACGCGTGTATTGAGGAATTCTGCTCGGTTTCCGAACAGTGAGCACAATATCGCTAAAGACTTTTCTTATTCGTGGTGGCCCTGCGATTCGGTCTTACAACCCAAACGATAGGTGGTCCCCGTGCGTCAACACCTTGTGAAAACCTAAGTGGTTATTACCAAATATTATTTTGAATCGTCATCAAATTACCAACATGGTTGTCATAGCGTATAAGAAACATGTCAGCGAAAAACTACCGTATTTTAATGTATACACAGCTTCGACTGCAGTATGGAGCGTGCATCGTAGCGAGACGAGCAACTTACGATCTCCAACAATATCATGATCATTAAGTACTTAAACGAAAAGACTGATTTTATTCAAAAGCTCTTTGATCGTCTAGTTCGTGAAACAATGTACAGAAAAAACGACTGCTAAATCGAACAAGCCAGATCCAGTCAACATGTTACTCAGCAAGTCGTAGGATTTATTCGAGAGTAAAGAGTATGTTATTCCTTAAAAATGTACAAAAACCCGTAAGCCTAGTACGTAACTCCAGCTTCATGGCACCAGACTTAACAAGAACATCGTTCGGTGTTAAACTCCCCGATAGGAATTTTCGACTTGGAATGCAATCTGAGTATCGCAAGAAGATCCGCAACTCTCGCAAAGTTCAACATGAATAATATTAAAGAAATGTTCAAATTGTCTTCCTTTCACTAAAGTAAAATCTTTTTTTTTGAATTTATACAGGTTTAATCAGTATAAAAATATAACAAAAACTATATCGTAAATATTTTTATTTTCGTGCAAATATTAGTCATAATGTATGGCGACAATGCGAAGTCACGTGTCTTTTGATGCTTCGCTCTCCATAGGAAATATTTAACTAGCTGGACGTTTGTGCTTTTACTGTACATGTATAGTAGGTGTGAACTATAGTATCGTAGCGTGATCGGAACTCGTACTGGTGTTCTGCAGGGAGAAATGATGCAGATTACTGCTGTTCTACCCTTGTATAATGCTATACTTTAAAGTGCAGACAAATTCCGGTGTGAATGCCTTGTGGATATTGTGTGTCATTTCTGGTGTGTCTGTTGTTGTTACAGGTATGAAATACGTATCGTCGTTATGATTACAAGGATGGGTTCGTCGTTGTAGGACTGTTATTGAACCTGTTAGCACGCGATGATGTAGTCGGTATGTAACATTGCGGCCAGTAAAAATATGAACAAAAAGTGTGGTCAGGCAAGTTGTTTGGATCGTGAGATCTTGTGTGCTGTTGATTCATCTAGGACAAAATATTGCAATTGAATGCGCTGGTACTGCGCACAATGCATAGTCCTGCAGTTGAATGCACTGCTAGTTTATCCAGGACGCAGTTCCTAGGATCTTACAGAGCGGTCCCGTTATCTATCGCTTGGTTCTGAATTTCTTACGAGAAGCATGCAACACGCCGCGGACGCACCAATCATTATTCCCCTGTCATCTTGATAAAATCGGCGCTTTGGTGGCATTGGCGCATGCGCGTTTTGTGGTAGCTGATGTCAGTTCGTCTCATTGTGCAATTAAGCATTTTTACATTCATAATTTATGTTAAGAAATTGATTATTTCGCAGAAATATGTTCCTCTTGAAGTCTCTCCAAAACACATATTAGGATAAAAAATTTCAAAGAATTTGAAATACATTCTATTTTAGTTTGATTTATGAAGAATCGTCACGTGAATGCGGCACAATATTATTTTAACCCATTATCAATGTTACGTGCGCCGTCCCTACGCCTATGAAAAGGGAAGTAGAGAGACCAAACAATCACAGTTATCGATACTGGGCGCCTGTGAGTCGAAGCTGTGAAACAGTATCTTAAACGCAACAGGAAATGGGGAGAAGGACCGCGAAGACAGTTTGACTCTTTGACAATATCTCATTGACAATATCATGAATTCTTAGAACTCCAAAACAAACCGAAATCTAAAACGTATGGGATAGATGCACGTGCAGAATCAGGTCATGACGTCGTCATATTTTCGTTAGGAAGAGACAGACCTCTATCAATATATAACAGGGTACTTTTGACCCTGGCGCACAATCTGATTATCATTATACGAGTTTGCACCACGGTTTGTGACGGTCTCTCAACCTCCCTGCGCTTAAATTTTAACGAATACGATTCAATCATATTGAGTAAGTATTGAATAATCGAGTTTTTCTCCATGCAGTAGTGGATATCACGATATCTGTAGGCTACCTGAGGAGCACTCGACTGCGTATCGGAAAGAATGCAGATATCTGGAATCAACCATCATTTAATTTCTTTTCTAATCGGAAGGTTCCGATTCGTCCTGATCCAAAATCGTTCTCGGAAAGCTTGAGGCGCACTCGCTTGCATATCGGCGGACTCCAAACGATGGGATCAGTTTGATGAGAAGTAAATTCAAACGTAAACTTTGCAGTGGACGGAAACTCGAATTTAAGCCTTTCACCTTGAGTTAGAAAAGTTAATAAAAGCATTTGTTGCCGAAGATGGTTTTGTTGATATCTTTCCTCAACCTGCAAAATTCGCCTAATATTATTAGTAAATTCGCCTCATCCCAGAAGAGTGTCGCGTAGACACGCTTGACCCAAAAGTATAAATTTCTTGATTTTAAAACTATAACTAAAAATCGGTAAATACAAGATCATTTGTGACATAAATTCGACAGTCCCGGATAGTCCGTGTGAAAGTGAAATTGATTAATTTCTCAATCAATACGTTATCTATACATATTGATTGAAAAAATAGTCAAATTCACTTTCACCGAATCCGCGTGGGGACATGCGCCGTTCATTTAGACCAAGTTCAATCGTAACATTTACGTGTAACACGGCTTGACGCATTTCCAATATTTTTGTCACTTCAAAATTGCGTCCTATAAATGGAACAATAGCGGGTATCGGGTTAACTGATTATTTGTACGCGTTCACGTTTTAATTGCGCACCGGCGGGACGGCTGCCATTGTGATCGTCAATGTTGCGCCTGACTCAAGTTGAGGCCGTTCTCAATTCAAGGCCGCTGTCGTTAGACCCAAATGATCTCTCGGCGCTTACTGCAGGGCATTTTTTAATAGGTAGTGCTATCACTTTATACCAGGAACCGAACCCGGAAAACGTAAATGCATATGCGTTATCACGGTGGCAGCGAGTCGAGTAGTTACGCCAGCATTTTTGGAAAAGGTGGACTGGGGAATATCTGCACAACTCTCAGCAGCGCGGCGAATGGAATGCAATATAAAGTAGGAGGAAAAGGCCTTTGGTCAAAATAGAGGAAATTTATCCAGGGGACGTCAAGCCAGTCCGAGCAGTGTTAGTGGGCACCGTTAAGGGCATTTATCATATAAGCGAAATGTTACAAAAATTTGCGTGCTGCTTATGGGCTTTTGCTTATGGCGTTGTGTGAAGATCCTTCGTTGAAAGTAAAGGTGGTATGTACGCGTGCGTGTTTTAATTGTACGTCGGCGGGGTGACAACCGTGGTGACTATCGTTGTTGGGACTTTGACTTTTTTCCATCTCCCGCCGATAACGTGTTGTCCGTGGGGAGTAAGCAGAGAAGGAGAGTATTTTCGCACATGGCGAATGCTGTTAGTGCGCATTGTATTGTGTATAAGAAAAAATAGTTGTAGCTGGGTGCAAGCTAGTAGAATGCAAAATAAATAGCATCCACATACGCAGCTGAATGTTTTATTTGTAAAACAGCACTAGTCGTAGAGCTACGGTGGTGCAGTGGATAAAAGCTCGGACTGCCACGCAGGGGACCCGGGTTCGAATCTCGTCTATCACCTCTGGTTTTTCCACGTGATATGTATACTCTAGCTATGGTAGTTCAGAACCTACCTTAAACAGTAGGTAGTACTAGGTGTTTTGTTATGACTCTACACCTTAGGTGGTGTGGTAGTCTGGTTAAGTTAAGCAAAGTAATCTTTGATCTACTGTTCGGATTTTACTATTCTATAATGTAATGTTATACTATTTCTTGTGGTGTAAGCTATAATTTTTATACGTAACGTCGTAATTCTTCCAATCGTTGTATGAATAATTTTGTATATTCGTCATAACAATCATTACACCCTTGGTGTATAGGAACCATGTCCCTCCACAGGTTGGTTAGAATTAGCCAATAATTTAAAGCAGCACTAACTGACTGCACAGAATACATTGGTTTTTAATTACTAATACACCAATTTATATTATGTTTTAAATTTTAGTCAATCACATCAATCAAAATATCGAGGTTTATTGTCATCAAAGAAAATAAATATCTTGATTAAATTTCGAAGAATGTGTCACCTAACTCTTTTTTAAAAGGTTTTATAAAATGTTCATGTGATGAAATATTAGAATACTTATTAGTTCAAATAACAGAAGTTTAATTATTATACATTTTACTAGTATTTTTAAAATTGGAATCCATCAAAGAATTGTCTGTTATTTTTTTCATTTCAGTACATAGTCATCAAACAGTTTCAATGTAGTATAATATATAAAACTTATTTGTTGTTCAATCGAATAGTACAGTGCTGTTTATCCTTTAAATAATAAAAATCAGATATCCGACAAACAAGAAGTATTTATAGTTTATCGCACAAAAGTAGACAAATTATGATACGATATAGTGTTTATACCAGAATAATCTAAACTTCCATTATACACGTTCATAGTTTATAATGAAAACCAAGACTATTATTTTGCATAGGAATTCATGTTCGGAAACGCACCGTTTGTCCGGTACAAACAACACACTACAACACTACATTGACCTCGCCCACTTGTGTTGCTTACTGTACGTTGTTTGTGGATAGCTTCCGCATCCACTTGCAAGAACGGCTTTCTGTGGCGACCATTGACTTCAACACAAACTCCGTACCTACGTTGCATATTGTGTTACATATGGTCGATAACAACTGCTAGTCCAACATTCGCCACTGCTAGAAACTGAATAGCATGCGAACAGACGTGTAGCGGACACTTGACATCAAGTGATCATCGAATGACTTACGTATATCCTAGTCACTGGTGTCGAAAACGCGGGAGAGTTCAACGTATGTTGTGATGGTGTTTAGCTTGTAGCAGTGAAAAGGTACACTACCGGACATGAGTTCCTCTACAAAATATAACCGTCTTGGTCCTCATTACAAGCCCTCAAATTCTGTAACCGGCATTTAGATACAGCTTGTATAAAGATTCATTGGAGAAAAATTAAATACAGAAATTTAAATGCTATTATTTTTTGCTTTTCAAGTATTTTATTTAAGGAGAATAACTTTCATTGATTCTTATACACGTTTTTCAACGAGTAACTAAGTAATGACTTTCTTTATAATGTTAGTAAATTGTATTTCATTTTTTTTTTAATTTTTGTTTCTGCTAAAAGGGAATATCTGTCACTATAATGGGGAAAAATCAATATCAGTGCTTTTCAATCTTTTCCCTATCCTGGCAATTTAATGTTGGTTCAATGTTATTCATCCGTCAAATTGTTAAACAACGTTTACATCATAATATGAAATATGCACATTGTAAATACTCACAAATAGTGTTTATAAGTGTTTCACGACATATTATTGTGTCATTAGGAAAATCATTGCCATGCGTTTTTGTGTTGGTGTTGGTGCTGGTGTCGGTGCTAGCTTTAAAAATGAAGAAAATCTCCATTAAGAAGAAATTTTTGCATCTGAGTGAAACTTCGCACGGACAAAAACTATTTTGTGTTTGAACAATTGGCAAAGTAATTGATGTTATGAAGTCATACGATAGAATTTAGGTGAAAAAATTTCTTCTTTAAGGACATTTTTTGTCTGGGCTTTCGTTTCGTATATATATAGTACGTAAAAAAAAAATTTTAATCAAAGTATTAACCATTGCTTTCTACACATTTTCACCACTTTTCTGGCAATTTGTGGATACCACCCCAATAGAAATGTTCGTCTTTTGAAACAAACCAATCGGACACTCAATTTTCGACTTCTTCGTAGGAATCGAAGTGCTGCTCAGCCAATGCGCGTTCCATCGATGAAAACAAATGGTAGTCGGAAGGGGCCAAGTCTGGTGAATACGGCGGGTGGGGTAGCAACTCCCAGCCAAGTGCTTTCATTGTATCCTGAACCGGTTTTGCTTTGTGTGCAGGTGCATTCTCGTGTAACAAAATTACTTTGCCGTGTCTTCTGGCCGATTCTGGTCGTTTTTCGATCAAAGCATGGTTCAAATTAATCATTTGTTGTCTGTAGCGATTAGTATTAACAGTTTCACCAGGTTTTAGAAGCTCATGATACAGCACACCTTTCTGATCCCACCAAACATTGAGCATTGCCTTCTTGCCGAATCGATATGGTTTTGCAGTCGATGTTGATGGTTGTCTCGGATTAACCCATGATTTTTTCCATTTAGGATTCTTAAAATAAATCCATTTTTCATCGCCAGTAACAATTCGATGCTAAACTAATTTTCTTTCGTGTCTTTGAAGCAAAATTTCACAAGTGTTTTTTGGGTTTTTCATCTGTCTTTCATTCAATTCATGTGGCATCCATTTTCCACACTTTTGGATCTTTCCCATAGCTTTTAACGGTCAGAAATTGTTTGTTGCCAAACAAACAACCAAACTAAAAAGAAATTAAGGTTCGTTCACAACAAATGTTCCCTATCGACACGTTTGTATCTTAACGCTCACTTCATACCGATACACCTGATACATATATTTTACAACATAGTGTACTGGACATGAAGTATTTATGCAGACATGGTTGTCAATAATGTTGTTGATTTGTCGAATTATGTGTAATTGTATGTTGCATGATTTAGTCACGTGAATGATAATGTGTATTGGACACAGAATGTTTGAGCAAACTTGGCTGCTAGTTCTGTCGATAGTTTGCGAGTAACTACTTGGTTGAGTTCTTTCGATATTTTAATTGGCATTAACATATTCACTGCCAAATACGAGATTTCTCGTAATGAGCGTATGTACCAAGACCGTCAACTGTGAGATACCTCGTAGCTTACGCTATAAATTTTACTCGACTGCAATTCATCAGGGTATAAGTATATTGCCGTTTGAGTTAAGAATTATTGAAAAGGATGACTAAAAATTGTGTCGTATTCCGGTCGTTTTTATGGTTTAATGTTATTTTGTGTAAAGTGATCCGTTACCTCTGATCCTACCTTTGGCGCTCAATGCAAGAGGCTCTAGATTCGCCTGGCAGTGAATGGGTTAATACGTTGTGGACGACGTCTTCGACGGCTTACACGTGAATGGTTTATCTAGCGGCGTATACCACCGGTGGCTCACGCCAGCTATAGTTTTATAATAAAGTTTTGTTAGATGAAGCATGGTACGCCAGATAAAGCATAATACAATTTTTACTACTGTCCGGCAGTGCGACATGACAAAACCTGCGCCGTCCTGAACGTGTTAAACCGCTAGTTTGCTAGAACAGTGCTGCAAGGGTAAGACCGATGGTCACGTTAAGGGTTTTTCCGTGTTTTCATTCATTTTTACCGAGCAAGTATTCATTCACTAGATGTTTTATGGTTATTTGACTACCTCGTTACCTGATCACCCTTTGGTTGAGTTTTCTATAGAGCAATACAGCATTTGGTGACCACTTGCTCAGGTATTCCTTACCAATAATGTCTAATGCAGTAACATTGTTTGTTTTTCTCAGAAGGGAAGACATAGGCGCGGAAACAATATTAACCGTGTGTTAAAAGTGCGATACAAGACTTATTCTTGCAGTAATCGTGAGTGAAACAATCTGCCTGGGGAGGGAAACAGAGACTCTAAGACCCTAGAAATGTACGACCGTACATGAGCAATATAGGTGCGTATATCTTGTATTGCGAGCTGCAAATTTCCTGATTTATAGCACAGTTTCGTATTATTTCGTAACAAAACTTGGCAGTAATGCTGAATAATGCCTAATTTGCTTCCGCGGCCTCGCAATATCTATAATTTGTAGTTAGTTTAAAATTTCCTTTATTTCTACCAATATCATTTATTATAAACTGGGAGTACACTTTTTTTACAAACTGGGTTTTTATAAACATAGGGTCTAATCACTTTAAATATAGTGATCAATCAAGTTTTTTTTTATACATATAGTTTTGCAATTTATACCACATGTACATGATTTATTTATAAAACATATTAAATTCCAACTACGTCTACCAGAGACCTCCGTAATAGAATTGATCTTATTCGGGATTTCATTTGTTGGTAAAATTTTTTTTTCATAAGATATTTTGTGATCCAAGAAATTTTATCTCTTTCAGCCGATGAAAATTTATACCACAACATTATTATGCAAAAACATATCTCTAAGAGTGGCCCATTATATTAAAGCCAATGAAAATAATGTATTAGATTTTAAAAAGGGCATGTTGTATAGATAAATAAGATGGATATTAAAATATGAAATAAACAACGGGAGTCACAAAGACAGAAGCGTTCAAATAATTAACCACAAAAGGATAAAAAAACGCATGTGAATTCGAAAGGTTACCGTTTTAAGACGATACTTTAATAGCACTATGTCGTTTTGGTACAAGCAAGTGCGATTAAGTTAGGTATTGGAGTTGGTGAAGAAACGAGAGGCCGAAGAGTTGTGGCTCCGCGCGGATTCCCATAAAACGGAGGCGTGTGGTTCTATCACCTCCGTCTCCGTGAAAAGCCATTCATGTCCCGGCTCCAGGTAGATCAGTCTTACGTCGAGGCAAGCTCTGGTATGAAGAACCTAGGGTTCATCGCAAATGGCCAGTGGCATGTTACGGTCCATTTTAATCGTCTCGCTTCCCGAGACGAGAAGACGGCACGCGCGCTGCGGCGCCGGCCTCTCAACCTTGGGAAGCCCGCCAGTGGCAAACGCCGCTTTACACGACCATCGAGCCATCCGCGATCTTTTACGGGATCCCAAACCTGCTGCGTCAGGGTCATCCGCGGGTATAAGCCCATCTCATTCGTGGCTACGAGTCTTCTTGCGCAGGCGCTCCCCATAGCCCTGTTGGCGACTAAGTACAGAGCTATGTACTAATTTAGGAGGCAGTATCAGGAGGGGAGTATTGTCTTCCCCCCGACAATGATTAGGGCCCAGAAAAGTCTTTTGGAGAGAACCTTTAGAACCAAGTGGCAGGAACGACTGGCGGATCCGTCTCACCGGAGTGTCACACTGCGGGCGGCCATCTCACCGCATTTGGATGCGTAGCTAGACAGGGGGCACGGTCAGCTCTTTTTTAGGAGTTACTGACTGGACACAGTCGTTTCGGAGTCTTTCTGCATCGCTTGGGAAAGAAGCCTATTCCCAACTGTTGCCACTGCGCAGAGGAGGTCCCGGATACGATACATCACACGCTGGCGGAGTGTAGAGTATGGGAAACGGAGCGAATTCGACCAGCGCAAATCATTGATGGCCCTCCGGCTCTCGAGGCACTTCTCGCGACGATGGTCTCTTCGCGAGAGGGTTGGCGCGCGAAATGTAAATTACGAAATGCCCATTGCGGACTTTGTGGATAGCGAGGTTGAGGTAGAGCTAGTCGTAGAGCCCTGAAATATGCGCACCAGGACTGCCTTTTGCGTCCGGCACGCACAACCGAAACAGGGCAGAGAAACTGCCATTCCTCCTACGATCCGAAGGCGGAGGGATGACGCACGGGCGGAGGAAGCCCCGGAAGTTATGGCTTCGGTCGTCCACAGGGCACCTTCCTCCCTTTTACTACGCCCGCTTCAAATTAATTCGCCAGGATCGCGCGGTCCTACCGCAGGACTTCCTGTACGGCGGTGATGGTTCTGGTGGGATTTCTGCCCCTGGATATACTAGCGGAGGAAGCGGGGAACATGTACTCTCTCGTCTCGACTTTCCATCGAGTTGGAAGTGTCATAAAGGAATCGTTTTTCAACATTGGGGCTGAAAGGCGTCGAGCTTGAGACCACGCAATCGTGCAATGACTCGTAAACCTCCCTGAACCTTTTGTTGCCACGTGGCGTGTCGTCGCTGTTGTCCTGTCTAGCTTCAGAAAATGACCGGACAGGACTTGGGGGAAACTGATCTAGCCGATGACACCCGTGCTCGCCGGGCATGTTTGATCAGTATGTACCTGGGTCAGATCTGCAAAGAACGACGACGCAGTGTTACCACTGCTTTGATGTGCGGGATACGACGTAGGACACGCTGACATATTACCATCGTGAGACTGCGAGCGTCGTGACCTGCGAGGTGATGTAGGTGCGGGATTTTCGCTGCTTGCCATCGTTCGTGCAATGCTGGGCGATGCGAGGTCCTGGCACGTCGTAACTTTCTTCTGAGAGCAAGTATTGCTGTAATAGAAGGCCATAGAGTGGCGCTGCAAGTATGCGGACCCCGCGAGAGGAAGAGCCGAAGGGCGGGACATCGACGATCTCACCTCTACTAGCTCCGAAAACTGCCATAAAGTACATGTGAAGCAAACGAGCGCAACGCTTAAGAGAATAAAGATGTGATAATAGCGGTGGCTAGGCCTTATAATTATTACCTTTGTCTGTCTCTTTTGGTAACACTTCCTATATGCTACACGTGTATATATTTAGTGAAATTACAAAAAAACATTTACGAAAATTTCTGTTCAAAGGAGTGTGAAATGTAAACTTTTGGTATGGTTTTATTTTTACATTAATTCTGATCCTCGTAGTAAATGAAGATAATTTAGAGGAATTGCAATGGAAGAAGACAGAACCAAGTAAAGAAGAGAGTTCTTGATATCAATGTTCCTTGGAAACGATCTATTTGTAAGAAACTGATATTACCTGCTTGCCGTGCAGACTTTTTCATCTACTATAGTGAATTTAGTAAAATATTAAAAGTCACACTAGAAAGTTTGCCTTACACAAATTACACAATTCCTCTATTATTAGGAGCTTGAATAAGTTCTCGCTGTTTACAAACGAATGGTATTACCAGGTGCATGTTATTTCAGATAGTAACGCATGTACAAGGAAGTATTATTGGTAAGCTTGAATTTCAGGGTATGTTTTGTGTAACGTTCTGTCTTCTTAACCTAAAAATGTCGAATCTTGTGCCAAATTAAGAATATTTGCGTGGAATTTTGTCGCATTATTTTATTCAAAAGAAGTCTGCTGCTGAAGAACATAGAATTCTTTTTGAGACTTACGGTGAGCATGCTCTGTCGAAAAGGACATGCAGAGACTTGTTTCGACGGTTCAAAAATAATGATTTTGATCTTGGAGATAAAAAAAAAACGCTCTGTTGCATCGAAAAAGTTTGAAGACAAAGAATTGGAGAAATTACTTAATTAAGACCCATGTCAGACGCTCTCTGAACTTGCAAAATCATTACGAGTAGATGATACAAAATTTTCGAAACGTTTGAAACCATTAGGAATAATACAGAAGCAAGGACATTGGGTGCCGTATGAGTAAAAAAGCCAGAACTTATTCAAAGTCTTAATATGAAAATATCCAATTGTTAGTTTGCAGTACATCTGTGAATCTTACTTGTCATACGTTACGGCATTACAGTATCGCTGTACATGTGAGTTATGTAGCGATCTATGATCATCAAAATGATTGCGCCATTAACTTTTGAATAGGAATTTTCCTTGCCTACTAAGAGGCAACGTTCGTGATTCCTAACAAGGAGGGACGATTATAACTACCACAAAGAGCTCCACCCTTTATTTTGTCAGTAATTAGAGAAACATTTTGTTTCTCCTACATTTGAACGTCCACGAGAAACCGTAGCAAATCTCTTTACATATATTAAACAGTGCAATTTTTGCTTTTGCATTTTTACACATTTGCGAACATCTGTCACTATAAGTGGCATAGACCGTGTTGACCCACACAAGTATCACGTGTGACTGTGCGAGAACGTATTCTTCAGAAAACTTTCTTAAACGGGTTAGAGAATAAAAAGACAGTGTCTAACCCAAAATATTGAAATAATTTAACAATTTAAGGTCATGTAAAAATTGGACTAAGTTAATACGAATGACACCGTTTTTCTGTTACTATGCAACTAATGCGTTTGTCGGACGTGAACGGATGTTGACTCTACATGCCTTGGTAAGCGAGTCTATCTGGTCGTCGGGCCTTTGCAGAGACTCAAACGAATAAACTGACGGTACTTACATCGGAATACATCGATTCATCGATTTTTCTTATACATTAGTTTTTCTTTTTATTGTAATTATATTCTTTTTTACCCATAGCAGCGTAGTCTCGTCGAGCACTTTACTAATTCACCATAGCGCGCCAGCAAAATTCTTACCTGTCTCTTACATACCTGGTTTATTGGACTATTAACTTTTTATTTGAGATTATTTTATTAGACTATCTATTTACTGTTAATTAATCCATTAAATTTGATTAACTTCTCACTTCAATTGATAAAGGCATACCTTTGTGTGTTACAATGGTTAAGATCTATGTTACGTACGCTGGTCTAAATCCTGAGAAAAGTAAAAGTAGGAAAGAAAAATGTATAAAATTACCCAAGCGTATTATCCAACCATCTACAGTATTATACATCAGCCTACTAATGTACTTCCTTAAGAATAGTTTGGAAATTTTTTATGAATATTTGTGAATGAAACCCTTATGAACCCTTATGAATATTTTAGTGAATGAAAAAAAGTACTCGTTGTTACAACCCTTCACTAGTCCAATAGGAAATCCTCAAGAACACACCCGATATCAACCCGTTGTATACGTGACGATTTTAGATTGCATGGAAATACCGCGTGGGAGTATATTTTTATTAGTTACGATTTTTCGTGGTTATCAGTTTCTACGTTGTTTTGAGATCAAAGAAGGGTTACCGCGTTGCTAAGCATTTGAAATAATGAGTTACTGACTGAGCACGCCCAAAAGTACTCCTTGTTATATCGAGAGAATCTTCCTGCAGGTTACCCTTTCTCAATGAAAATTCTATAGTGCGAGATAATCCGTGCGCGCTTTTATCGGACTAGTATCCGAGTTCGATTCAGCTAGATTTACTGATGTTAGTCGAATTGCCCGAGGGTTCCAATAACCTCTGCCTTCTTTCTGTTACGTTTGGAACTTAAATTGCCTGAGGGTTCCAATAACCTCTGCCCTCTTTCCGTTACGTTTGGAATACTGTTTAGGTTGTAAGTGGATAGTCATTAAGTTCTGATAATTCCTTATCGTTGGTTTAATTCTCGATTTCCCTTTACTTTTTGCGTCGGTGCGGTGCTCGTCACGTAGTAGAGGGGATAGGACAAGGGCAGTTTTCTTACTACAAGTAAGGAGGACTTGGTACATGGGCAGAGCACTCTGATTTGTAACTCTGCGAGGCGATCAATTTTTTACTCGGCTCTTCAATTTCTCGCTCTCTCTCAATTATTAGATATGGTCATACGAGTGCTAAATTTATACGGTGTATCTTTTTACCACATTTAGTATTTTTATCTGTGGTCGGAGAAATTAACCCAAAAATCAGCGATCTGCTAGTGTACTTGAGAAAATAGATCTGAACAAGGTCCTTTTAACAATTTTTGGGCATCTCAAAATATTTGGAACGCTATATTTTGCCAGCGTACTAAAGATATCGACAAAATCCTGAGGTTTAGTTCAATAAGTCGTTTAAAGAAATTTTTTTTTTTTTTTTTTAATTCATTTTTCGGCATCGACTGCTAAGGTCATTTGGCCTAGGACCTACTGTTTAAGGTGGATTCCGAACCACCAAAGCTACGGTATACATATCACATAGAAAAACCAGAGGTGATGGGCAGGATTTGAACCCGGGTCTGCCGCGTGGCAGTCTG
This sequence comes from Ampulex compressa, assembly GCA_038496175.1. NCBI lineage: Eukaryota > Metazoa > Arthropoda > Insecta > Hymenoptera > Ampulicidae > Ampulex > Ampulex compressa. The sequence continues at coordinate 20,312 of JBCFXI010001567.1, read as the reverse complement.
AGCCTCTATCCACTACACCACCGTAGCTCCCGTTTAAAGAAATTTGTAGGACACGAAGTGGCAGGAAATTCGAAGTGCTGAACTTCATAAATAATTTCTGTCAAAAATCCCGTCAACTCGTTAATCCGTTAATAAACATTTAACTCGAAATTTGTTTCTTCACCCGTAATATATAATAGATTCGATGACAGTGGAGTTGTAATAACAGATTGGCAACAACGCCAATTCGTAACAACTGCCACTTCCTTTATTCTATTCTCTCGAGTGCGAATCTAGCAATGCTCCATCTTTTATATTACCCACAAATTTTTTGATTTGTGCATTTTTCATACTTTTCCAATCATCATATTTTGGTGTTATGAACTTTTGGAAACTAATTGATATCTTTGAATTATAATCTCTATATACCTACAATATGAAATTCTTTACAAATCATATTTCTCATACTGATATATTTAATTTAATACAGTAAATTATAACTCAGCGATCTAATAATTTATATTTTTTTGTCGAACTGTCAACCTCTAGTAAACATGCTGCCAATTATACAGTTCAAATCTACACGTTGCTATTCTCAACATCCTATTTTCAATTACAAAATTAGTTATATTATTTCCTTCAAAATTTAACCCTTTCCGGACGAGTGGCGGATATATTCGCCCAACTCTCGCACTGCTGCTGGCGTACGTCTGTTGTCATTTTCGATAAGATACGCATGGATATACTAGTCTAAGATTTGAACGATGAAGTCTTATCTTTCGTACAATGTACTCTTACGATGCAAAACGCGCATCGTGAATATTTTCTTTACTGCGCGCTCCCATACTCCTCGTCCACAGCGACGCTCGCCCGTCGAGCGGCTCCGTCCGGAAAGGGTTAAACATAGGCCCATCGTATAGGAAAAGATCAAAGCGCGTTGGCAATATTCGAATTTCTTTAACCTTCTCGCCACGCAGTGTCTTGGTATCAGCGCGCTACCAGTGAGTAACCTCTTGTGTCATTAGTATGCATCGAGCACGTTGAGAATCACGGTAACACATTTAGGCTTTGGCGTATATAGGAAGTCATAGTCGCAAAAGAATTAAGAGGAATTGCGCATCAGATGAAAATGATCATACATAGCTGCGTTAAAAAAAATATGATATCAGAATCCTTGAACTTCTTTTAAACATAAATCTGTCTGGTTATTTACAACAGCGTTTCCGTATTGAACATGAGTAATAAATTAATTTTCTTAGTTGAAACTAATCAATATTTTTATATTTTTTCTACATTAAATTATTGAAGTGTTGCAATTAATTAATACTTTTTATTTAATATCATTGTACGTCTGTTTAACACTTTTATTCATAAGACAATTTGGCCGTTTGGTATTGTAAGATTTATAAGTGCGTTGCGTCGCAGTTTGTCGCAACGCGTCCATTTCTTAGTGCCCCAACTCTTATCGTCAGGCGTGTAGTGTGAATAGACAAGTGGATGCGTAAGTAGGAGTGGATGTGTGTGTGTGAGAGAGCATAGCCCAAACGCATCAGAAAGGACGAAGAAAGCAGTAAAGAAAAACGCGTCTTGAGAGTCGGATTGTTGAAAATAAAGCTTAGCATTCTTAGTGATTTGGAATATTTAATCTACTTTCAAACCTTGCTCCCTGCAGTATTAACCCTTTATCACCAAAATTTCTCTTTGCTTTTAATATTCATACTTGAACTTATAATTAGTTTTTCGTTTTATATCATAAAAAGGAAGAGAAAGTGGATATAATTAAAGGCAGTTGACTTGGCAATCATAAGTTAGTCATTTGAATTATATTAGCATAAAAATTACAAGTGGGATAATGTTTAATTTGGAGTGAGACGCGTAGATTTTCATTTCTGTTTCTTCATAGTTATTGTCAATTACACGAGATCGCACTCATTAAAGTACAATTAGAAATGAATATGTAGAGCATTGATTAAAGAAATTCTAAGCTATAGGAAAACTCAATTTAGAAATATTTATTTATTTTATTTACAATTTAGGGATATGTATATATCGTATCACATCTTAAGCGTCACAGAGTATGTTTTCTCAGATATCTTTAGTCTTATCATATAGGCACTTGAGATAGGAATGTCCCGAGCGCGTACTTGCTCTCGGTATTTGTAAAATACTACCGAAAATACCCTCCGGTCCGAGCACCTCTTGGCGTTAGTTATTCCGTAGAAACTGTGATGCAAAATATGAGAAAAATATGGGGTAAGGTACTCCTGTTTAATACCGAGGGAGAAAAAGTCATTTCAAAATCCATCTGCCCTTGTTTACTATATGTACTTTACTTCATCAACTGTTTGTTTGACAAAGTTTGAAAAATTTTATATTAATGTTAAATCACCATGCTTGCAGCGTACCTTCATAGATTTACAAATTACGATATTTTTCTTATTCTTATATTTTTCAAGGTGTGATACACATTCTAAAAAACACCTTTCGAAAACAGTTATATTACAATATTATAGTGATTTATTAATGAATGTATAAGGTTGTCCTAAAAGTTTCTGCGGTTCTCTAAGTAAATAATAAGTGCACAAAATATTTGTTTCGTATTATTTCATCGAATTATGCACACAGCTCAAAGAAGATTGAAGGATAAAGATTATAACATTAGACAGATTAGGTTTCACGTTTGTATAAACATTTTCAGACAAAGCAGCAGTGTGCAGATAGTGGAAGCTTTTGGAACAACCTAATATTTATTTACTTCTTTTTGTTTCTTTTTTTTTCGTAAATATTTCGAGTGTATTTAGACATTTTTAAATAATCATTGGTAATACCAGTATTAAATATCATGATATTAGCGACTTCCCGTTCCCCTTAAATTCTTCGAGATTAGGCCATGCTGTCCATACTATGCCATGTAGCTGCTGATTGACCCTTGATAATCGGCAGTAACCCTTATCGCCTTAGCAACTAATCGTCTGGGAGACATCTGCAGCCGAGTAGGCGGTCCTGATATGGATTGGATTATCGATGCTTGGCGAAATCACCCATCACATAGTTCACGATTTGAGATCGATGACGCGAAATGTTCCTTAGGGATGTATCGCACCGCCTTCAACATAGTGTGAATTACCAAATACCGAGCTCTTGCAAAATCGCAAATAGTATAGTATTGTTTGTGTTAAAGTTAGCTTCCAGTATCTTAATAAAGGTGCAAAACGATAATTACACATCCTAATTTTCTTACTGTATTTTCTTGCTATTTTTATGTTGATTTATGATAGATATACATTAACTTTTTATAAAATTATTTTATGTATTTCTACTTTCTTTAATAAGCCTTTCAGCTATTATGTTGTAAAATTGTATAACTGCAAATTGGCATACATTTCAAAATATTGTGAAGTGCGCGTACGTAACATTGTTATATGCTTTTATTAATTAATTAGGGAAGTTTACATCGTTAGCGAATTATATCACGTTATCATTATATCGTATGAAACCGTTTATTATTAAAAGCGTTCGGATGTAAAATTTTTGGAACGGTCTTTTTAATGAGGAAAGTTGAATTCCATTTGTCAGAGAATGGTCACACTGCATGGATAATCGTGGTATCAATATGGTTGAAAAGAGAAATTGAAGAATATTTATAAGATTTGTATAATTATATTGGATATAGATTATACCGTTATATATGACATCAAAATTAAATACTGAAGGACAAAAAATAGATATTATTCAAATCAAAATTTAAACAAGGTAATTTGAATTTTACGTTTAACGGAGAATAGAGAATTGCAAAATGTATATAAAAGATTGTTAAATTTGCAATTAACATCGTGATTTTAAAACGATATTAAGTTGCACTGTTTCTGGGCTGTGAAATATTGATTAAGTTCGTTATTTTCTAATCATTTTCAAGTAATATAAAAGTATATAAGATAAACTTCAACTGTATAGTATACAATCGAGAATGGAAAATGACTTATAAAAAAAATAAAAATTTCCAGAAATAAGATACTAATATAACATTATTTATACAAATAAATATCATCATATCACATAAATTCAAATTTATTTTTTTTCCTGCGTAAAAGATGTCCTTCCTTGATGGCATAATAATATATGCAATATTTTAGAAATGAAAATAATCGATATATTTTATTAAGTTTTGGCATTCATCGAATGTGAAAAATTACACGAATTTGTGGCAAATTTTATTTTATCTTTTCGTGCTATAACCCCTAAAATAGAAAGTCATCGTCGACAATTGAGCGCAAGACTAACACATATTGTTTATTTTAGAGTGATCTACAAACCATGAATTTGATACGTATTTTTTATATTTGGCCTGATCGATGTATTATGGCTCTCATCCGTGTTTCTTATACGTAGTTCAATTTTCTTACCACGAGTCTTACACTATATTGTAGACGAAGGAATTAAATACGATTCATGATGGCAAATAATTTTATAAATCTAATTGAAAAGCAATAGCAGTGTACACGATGATAAATCAATACGTAGAATACGAAAGGTAAATGTCGGAACAGCCCTGTTTATTTAACACATGTCCTTTTTTTTTTAATTTTATCAGTAGATACATTCAAACTTATGCTTGTTACGAGTATTTTTCATTGAATGTGCAATTGCTCCAGTTTTTACCCAACATCTATTCCACAGGTCTCCTTGAAAATAGTGTGCAAATGTATACGCTTGTATTTTGTTTCATAACACCCCATAACCGTGCATATATACACATGAACATATTTTTGTTGCTACATGTGAACTGTATCATACAAGATATCACAGAATAAGTGAGAAACGTATTAAAGTTGGCTTCGGCAGTGTCAATAAGAAAAGTTTAAAACGTGTATACTGTACAATTTCATTTGCGAGTTATAGCAGATTTGATTCTAAATAATATTTATTTGGTTATTTTCATAACTAATGTATCAAATTGCTTCTTCGCATTTGAATAGAAGTCTGATTATAATCAGAATAAATTAAGTAACATAATGTTTACATAATAAAAGGATTGTTGTCATACAAAATGAATTGCAATTTGAATAGAACGTGAAATAAAAAACGCTCACGTGCATCTGTTTACCTTTTTAATAGCTAAACCAAAATAGAAGCTAAACCAAAAATATTTCTCACTTTTTTCTGGGTACACCCTATATATTAGCAATCGCAAATCGCCATAAATCTATCATATAAAACAAGCACTGATCAGCTTGTGCACATAATATGAAGCGCAGAACATATATAGTATATTACTCTGTTTACATCAGTTTCGATTGTATCAAACACGATTATCTTCTTCCTTTTCAATTTCCTCTATCATCAAGATTATCCTATGGCACGCAACGCCCGGAAACAATTATCCTTTACCCAGTTTCGATTAATCGTCCGAATTTGCCGATGCCGAGCGCTCGAGCGAAATAAACGTTAATCAGCTTCCTATTTCCCATTCGAATGATGGAGTCGATCGATAATTCGGATACCAACTCGTCTGTCACAGGTGCTCCCTCCCGTGTCTCTTGGAAACCTGTGTGCTTGCTACAACGATTCTTGTGTCTCGTGTATCCCGTCCTGTCTCACGACAGGAATCTGATTGTCGCGTTGGGTATTACTGGTATAATCAACGCTTTCTCGTGCAAGGGTCACGAGAAGATCACGAACAGGCTAATACATACCAATTCGAGAACCACTGCACGTGGTTAAGTGGTAATCACCGTATTTAAGTTTTCAGTCCGCCTTTCAGAATAAATTGCTATTTTTTGTCTTATTTATAAATGTCAGATTCTTATACATTACAATGAATAAATATTGTAAAAACATGAAATATCGACACGCTCAGTGTGTGGATAGCGCATAAAATTTAAATAGAAAAAATAAGTACTTACATTATCATATTTACATATCAATCATTGCATTTATTTTTCTACAGTTTTATCTTGCAAATGCCATACACAATTTAAGGTTGTTGCTCATTTACGGAGGTATTTTTATGTACCATAGTCAAAAAATCTAAAATTTAAATTGAATTTTCAGAAAATAGAAAGTATTTGAAATGTTTTTTCAACATTTTATGCGCGAATTGATTGATATGAGAAACATATGATGATTCTAAACGAGCGACGTGTAAGATTTCGGTGCATAGTTTCTTAGAATGCATGAGAAAGTATATTGAAAATATATTGAAAAAATATATGTAAATAAATTTGAAAGCGTATAAATGTCTACAAGATGAAAATATACGTGTTTCCATAGCACTGTTAATCGTCATAAAACAAAAGGCCACTCAATTCCAAATTAGCAGAAAAAAATCAAAGCCAGAGAATAAGTATGCTGGAAGTGAAAGCTCGATGGATTTGTAATTTAAAATGTAAATATAAAAAACATTTGTGTTTAAACGGGTAAACATAAAACTGTTCGTGCAAAAAAATAAAATAAAATAAGGAAGTTTTAAATGGATGGAACAGAGATATATATCAGAAGCTGAATCTTGTTTTGTCAATAGTTTGACAAAAAATTATAGCACGTTTGAAATAAAATTTGCATTATTTACATTGAATGCTTATTTAGTTTTAGTAGTTTTTTTTTCATAATAAGTAAGTTTATTTGTAAAAAGTGTAAGAAACAAGTAAAATTTATCATAACATATCGTCATGGACTTTTTAAATTACTATAAGATGTTTTTGTAGGACATCTAATGATTCATGTCACAGGATTCAAAGAAAAGCCTTCATTTATTTTGTGGGCTCATAGACATGGCATTGGGTTTACGAACAATGCCTTTCATAATTGTCTAAAGAAAGTGTATTTTGTTTCATTAAAAATTTACAAGCAAGTAACGAAAACGTCATTAAACAGAAAAAACAAAAAAATGCTAAGAGTAAGAAAAAGCTGGTGAGCGTGTGAGAAAAAATATTCTCTTTTCCCTTTGGAGTTACTATACGAATCAGAATATATGTAGAATGTAGAAAAATCAGCAGAAGGATACAATGTGAGTGTTGTATTGATTTACGAAAAAAACAAATTAAGAAATTGGAGATGAAAATACAGGAAAATTAACTGATAAAGTAATTGAAGGATTTGGATTCTTTATTAGAAAAGATTCTGTTTCAATACAAAAAAAAAACACTGGAAGCCGTGACAATGTAGATTTGTTGTTTTGTATGTATGCATGCCTTACGCATCGAAGGGTATATATTGTCATCGTTTATCACTTTACATATTTGTTTTTCTTCAACAAACAAAACGTACACGATGGTTTGAAAACGATCATAACAAGAATTATGTTGAAAGTGTATTCAGAAACCCAATTGTACGGTGTAAAGTTCGTTTTACTACTAAAAAGAGGGGCGACAGTAGCTCTCTGCAGTACTTTGGTAGTACTTCCACATCTTGCAAAATGCTTTAAAAAATCCCACATATATTTTAAACATCAAATGCTTCCCTTTTCTATTAATTTTATATATATGTAATAAAAAAAAGTTGTTTTCTCTGTTAATGCATCGAATTTAATTCATTGAAAAAAAATCACAATTTTTCCTTCATTGATCAACTACAAATATCGGTTCTGTTGGATCTTTGGTTTTTGTTACAGTATATGTGACGAATAATCAATCAAGATGAACTATTTTACAAAAGTATATAACATTTTTTATGTCTTCTTTAATGGCTTATTTTTTAGAGACAAGCAAATGAGATCGGAATTCAGGCTTTGAACGATTGATATTTAGCCGGCGGTGAATGTGTTAAGAAAATATCTTGATAAATTAAAAACGCGTTCATAGTTTTAAGGGAAAAAAATTGAGTGCAATTTTGGCATATTATTTTATACATACATTTAATAAAATAAACCAAAATGCTATGTTTTTAGATTAAAAAACGATATTCGCAAAATTGCATAAAGTGGACTATGTATACCCTTCGTTATTTTATGTAAAAAAATTTATTTGATAATATATTTACAATATATTCTACAATATGTTCTACGTAATTCCTTAAATTCTATAAAGAATGTTTATATTTTAATGTAAATCTTATCTTATAACACATTTTAAAGTGGTCATAACGATCATCTTTCTTCTATTTGTACACTTATACGAACGCTCCGTCTGATTTCTTAGAGTTAAAGTTTCGTCGTCAAGTCCGACATTTAGTGTGTAAAACATACTGTATTGGCCGCAATTACATGGCGTAAATAATTAAAGGAAATTATATATTAATTAAAAATTGCGGAAAAATTTAGGAATTAAGGTGGTGACGAACCGTATAAACGAAATAGGCGTAGAAAAAAGGACTATCGGATAACTGGATCGGGACTCGAACCCGGGACCTTTTCGTTTTCCAAATAACTGCTCTACCTCTAAGCTATCCAGGTCCTCCGGTCAAACTCTTTTCTAAACGCCTTACGAGGTATTTAAATTCTTCTTAAATCTTATCTTCTTTAAAAAAAAAAAACAAAATATAGCAAAACTCAATATATATTTGAAAAAATTATCAATTGCTATTAAATAGGCGAATTAATGATTCTTTATGTCAAAACATAACATAAGAATATATACATAACATGTATACAGTGCACAGCATTGTATGCAAGTTTTTTTTTAATTTTCATTTCGTTTTACGTTTTTTCCTCCCATTATCAGTATTTTCTACACTAGGCTATGCTTATACTATAGAAAATTTTGAAAATTTCGAATGACAGCAGTCGGTACCGAAAATAAAGAGGAAAGCCAGAAGAGCGTAACATCATATATCTTTAAGTAGTGCAGAAATTATATGTGATATGTATTATTTTTACGTACTTTTCCAAACTAAACAGAAACCGAAATATTGTTTTTCATACATTTATATCAATATTTACTCCTTACGATATTATAATATACCTTTGTCGGGTAAAAAGCAAACGTCACTCGTGTCATTACATTATACGAATAATATTAATTTATTTTAATATCTAACCATGCTTTTAATGCGCACGTTATCATATAAAATTCATATTGAACCTTATTTGTCGAGTGTATCACTAGAATTTTGCTTCTGCGGATTCTGCAAATATTCTGGTTGACTTACTACCTTCCGATCCACTCGATAGACATCCTCACATTTACCAGTATAATGCCGATAATTATCCCGGGGCATTCTAGTTGGCTGGCCCGACGGGTTTGCACAAGCGAAAAAGGAGGAGTAACGAACAGAACCTCTGAAAAAGCGACAACGACCCCACAAATTGCGTCAATGATTTAACTCTGACCCCACTTAACTACTTGTCGCTGTTCACTGATGGCAGAGCAACGTGTAAAGCAGCACCGTGCTACGAAGGCGTGTCACCGTTAAACGTTTCCGAACTTTCCATGATCGCAAACGGAATTGAATATGGAGAAGGGAGAAAGCAGCGCTGGCGTTGGTGGGTGTTTGTTTTCCAAGCTCGGCTTATTGGCTTTCATTTACCAGTACCTTCGATCTTCCCTTCGTCCCCGCCACAGATCAAACCTCCGAAGCACAAATGTGCGTCCACCGTGAAATTCAACTCGAATTCGGCCAACGTACGTTTCCGTCTCGATTGATTTTGCCACGACTCAATTAAGTAGGATCATCGCGCGCAAACAATTAATTTTCGACTATATCTTGATTCCAGGAAAAAAATGTTTTTTTGTAATCTAACTATCCGCAAGAAGAATATTGAAGACACTGAAGACTTTTTGTTAACGATATTTAAATATTTTATTTCGTAATTTAACTCTTCATAAAGATAAGGACAAAAAATACAGAAGTATTTTAGTTTTACTTACTACATGGCATCTTTCTACAATATTTATGTAACAGACATTCCAACGCAAATGGAGCGAACGTTATAACAGTTCGTGACAGCCTGGGTGCCATAGTAAATCAGTAAACACTTCTACCTAAGAAATCAAATGAAAAAACTTCAATATAGACAAACAAATCGACATATAAATAAAACGGAATTTGTTAAGTCCGAAAAATACAATTTAATTTCGCTCAATCGAACAGTTATATGGAAGCTAAGAAAGAGAACGCTTAATTTTTAAATTTCTATTGTCATATAACATTTATTCAGGTTAATATATAATGTTAATCGGAAATAATTATTTATAATTTTTACTAAACTCAAATATTGTCTAGAATGGTATTCGCCATACGAGTTCACGCGATGCTATACCGAATACTGCCTTCAATGTGCTGCTTTCTGATTTACTAATTTATAGATACAATGTTATTATTGGTACTGTTGAGAGGGTATAAACATCGTAAACGAACCAGAATCGACATACGAGTGAAGCAATTGAGTAATCTAAGAATATCGATGGCTCCCGGCGACCAGACGATCTACGCCTCGCAGTCCAGAACCGTGAATTCGCGGCCGTTACCAGGCGGATGTCGGTGCTCTCTGGATAGGTCCTCCAGGATACATCCTGGGCCAATCCCTGCTAACGACGACCAACTTTCTGCATACCGTTTTCCTAACCTGCGATAAGGAGGCGCCTCGAACGCCTTGAGAGAATATATAAAAAAAAACTGGGATTTTACATCTCAGCGAGACCTTTTGGCTTATTTCTCCTCATTTTACGATTATTTTAATGAACCGCTTCAATAGGTTCAGCAAGCATCTGTTATTGCCGAATTCAGTAGTCTTTGTGGCTTCATCGCATACTGTTTTGTTCTGTTCATGTATATTGTTTATTGACGGATTATGTCGTGCTTGTGATCTCCTTGAAAATTAAACTCTAACTTTTATGTACTTCCTATGTTTTGCCATTATTCTTCTACCCAACGTTTTCCGCCGTTCTACAAAATCACGTCGCGTGCTCAGCACTGAGCGGTCCTAGTAAGTCGACTTTCGGGTTTTCTAAATTCCGACCGTCGACGAACAGTTCCGCTATACTAGAGTAGGATATACACATATTGGCCAAGGAATTCTGCGCTCTGTCCAAAGTCAGGCGAGCCCTAGATTACATTCCAGAATCGTGAAGATGAATAAATGTTAGAAAAATATCGATAATGAAATTGTTCCTCCTTATTAACGCAGAATTTAAACCGCACAGACTCTCTATTTATTAAACTGATTGTCGCATTCAGACAAAGTCTTCTCTCTCTTTCCCCCATCCCGCTCTCTAGTTTAAAGAACTTACAACTCCATAAATGCGCCTTATTGTGCTGGTCTCAGTTTGCTCATCCTCAATGTGTTCATCTAAAGACTCAAGTTATTGTCGAGTCAATAAATGAATAAACTACACACTTGTTAAATCAGTAGTTTTGCGTTGCGTTTCTACCATTTCACGTATTTCACTATGTCCTCTTTTACAGTATCATCACTTAGTCTGAGGGGAGTTTAGCATCTACGATATCTTCAATATTCTATTATAAAAAATCAATGTGGTATTTATACTCAAACTGGGCAAGGATACGTATGACAGGGCCAAATCCTAACAACAAATCAGCTTGTCATTCTTTATGCATAAGACCCCGGGAAAAGAGAATCGCGGACTGTGAAATAAAACAAGATTACCTAGGAAGTAATTCTTTGTCGGAGCATTCGAATATCTATCAAGCAAGAAAAACCTGTGAATTGGTAGTTCATGGACTGGTTCATAGAATTGAAAAGACTGTAGGCAAGAAGCAGATAATAGTAATGGCATTCATGGACATAGATGGAGCTTTCGACAGCATCTCTCTTAACCCTTTTAGTGCCGAGCGAAAATATTGTATCTGTGCGAAAAATACCGGCCCAATTTGACAAATTTGCCAAGATTTGGAAAAATGCTTATAAAACTCAAACAAAGAATGATATTTACAAAATTCAATAAGCAACATATCAAGAAATAAAGAAAAAATAAAGTAATGCCAATGGTATTTTAATATTTGTTGAAAATCATACGAATAACATCAGTATAAAAAATTGTGAAAGAATTTGAAGAAATATGAAAGAAAGAAATATCAAAGAATTATGGAGAAACTCTGAAAAATTATGTCAGAATAATCATCGTTTGATTACACCTTTACGTAGATCACATAATATGAAGTATAAATATTACATTTTTAATCATTTCTAACGAAATAACTGATATCAGACCTTAAAAATAAAGGATAACTTCATAATGCACTCCTTCATATTTTTAATATGCAATATTTCGCTTATTAATACTTACACAACTCATTTATTTAGCATTGATGTTTACTGTTTCTACCTTATCGCTCCAGCGTATACGCAATCTCGGCACCCATCAGCGTAGAATACAATAAAAAGTCAAATCTAAAAACAATTTTTTTAATTCTTTGGCAATAAAATTGGAGTATTTATAACGTTTTATACATTTATTTTGAGATAGAGTTTGCTTGCAATACGAATAGTAATGCACCATCAGATACGCAACAATATATCGTTGTTCGCACTAAAAGGGTTAAATACGTTAGGAATGCTGCTGCTGTGCATAGGTTGAAAGCAACTACATGTTGTTAGATAATGCAAATAAAGCAGATCAGTCTATCACTCCACATAGCTCAGGCCGTGATTGTGAAATATTGCTCTCAAGAAGGAATACTTCGGGAAATTTATCCAGGTTCGTCCAGACGACGTGGTTATCTTCATAACGGAAAAACTCCGAGACACAGCGTTTAATTTAATGTAACAAGCCCTAAATACCGTCGAGATTTTCATTGGTGGTGCAAGGATGGGGAACCGGCGGTAAACTTCGGAAATACAATGCCAATTCTATTTACTCGAAAGAAGAAAGTACACAAGTTAGGGAATAGCTCAATGTTTTGCATTACCATTCCAATGATGTGGAACTAATGAAAAATTAGTGGATGTCAGCCTGGGAATCAGGCTCACTTTCAGCTCACTCATGGAGCTAATTACAGTATTGAAGGGAGTTTAGTTTTGAGTCTTGACATTTGTGTTTAGAGTTTTGATAGACGGTTTTGTAGAGTTAAGAAGTATGATGCGGAATTTTCTACCTATCGCCAACTCTTATTTGTTAGCAATAGTTGTAATAGTTCCTGCGTATATTTCAGCCTTTTTAATAAATCATCATTCCTACCAACACACCTTACGACATATATAAAATATTTTACATTCGGTCATACGCGGTTATACTCCTCAAAATAATTACTCATTATTATGCTGAACCATTTTCTCACTCTCACAGTTTTTTCTTTAAATATTAGAATATTTATAAATAATCAACAGTGACTTATTTTCACCAGCATTATCTTACGTAATGCGTTGTTCAAGCCTATAAAGATTTTGTTACAACCGAATAAAATTAATCTCGAATCAGAAACTTGGTTAGGAGATCCGAAATAAATTACTTATTCGTCTTTCTAAGTAGGAAGCTTAGAAAATAGAGAAGAATAGGCTTGAACCAAACGGAAATTATATTTCACTCTGTAAAATTAATTGTACAGACTACAGTAATAGTTACATTCGACAAACTGACAGAATGCTGGGAACAAGAATTAAAGAATACACTATAAACTCTAAATATGAGTGGTAATAAATAAGCAGTCATAACAGTACATGATACATATAATAACTATAAATTCAACCAGAACAACGTTGAAGTCATGGACATAGAAATAAGTGATTATAGAAAAATATTGTTCAATAAAATGTTCCACACTAAAACTATTAAGCACAGTATTAATTTGCAAACAGATATACAAATAACTATCAAAGCTGCCGTGGTTTGACTTATTACCAAAACAGAAAAGTTTGGCAACAATATTCCACCCTACACAAATAATTAATGTCCAACCGCTTAAACCGTTTTTTTAAACTTAACTTCTACTAGCTCGCTGACGTAAGTAACTCTGATTTAAAGATTTAAAAAATATTGCTTTATCATTATGATTACACGGTAAACAGTACTATCAATAATAGCGATACATGCCGATTAGTCTTTGCTTCATTACAAAGTCTGCTTGCATACACCAAGTGAATAAAAGCGATTAAGGCCTGCTGTTCTTATTGTTATTTTATTCCTTTTTCATTTTTCGCCAATGCAGACTGCTATCCTTTTTTCATTTTCTTTCTTATATTCCTCGTTCTTTTAGTCAACTATTGAAGACAGTCAACTACGAAGTACGTAACTTCGTACTGCGTACGGAGAAGTAAGATTTTGTTAGAAAAAGTATTGTTAAAGAAAGGTAAGCAAAAAACAAAATCGCGAAGTAATCAGGAAGTAATCGCTCATAAAACAGTTTTATTTTTTCAGCTTAACCTCTACCTTATGAATATATTTACATATATTAATAAGGAGGGATCGTTCCTGATAGCACCTTTTACTTCTTCATAAGGCCGGTAGAAAAAAGGTTTCTTATCCGTCGATATTAATTTTAAGTAAACTAGTCTAATAGAGAAAGGGGCTAGTTCCTCTATAGTATTTACTTTGTACTTTCTGCAATTCTGTATTAAAAAAAATAAATAAATATTGCTTCTACGTTATTAGTGGAGTAATTCCTTTTCTAGCAGCGTCAAACAAATCGTGTCTCGCTATTTGCAAATGTCGCTCAAATCATATCTCTCTTTTCGTAACTGGCTCTTATACCATGTCTCGTAATTCGGAAATGATATTCGAGTTAAGTCTTCGTCGTCATTATTATCACAGCGCAGCTTATGTATTCAGCGGAAACTGTGGTCATAATGGTATTGCATTCGTCCTCATATTTATCGGTAAAATCTAACCAAAACGTTAAAAATAATTTGAGATTAAAAAAATGAAATTGAAGAAGATTGTGACAATACTTTTTAGGCTGATGTTTAAATATCTTACTTCGCCACCTCGTATTTAACCTGGCCTTTGTGTCCTAGCCCTTTTGTTCAGCTGAATACAAAGACCTGATGAACCGTATCTTCTACTTCGTAAGCGACAAAAACTGCCTCCACGTTTTCGGATTCTTAAGACGGTTTTACTGTACAGTTTATTTTATTTGTTTATTGCGCAATTGGTAAGTGTGTGTAATCGTTTCCGCATATAGCACGCTAAGCCGAAAGTATTTGCAGTAAAAAAGATTTTACTTGCATTTTGATCATTGCGACATGTATGCTGCTGATTGCATACGTATTTCAATCTTTAGCTGTGACGAGCAATCACAAACTAGTTATGAAATATAGGATTATAACAAGGAAAGGTTCCGATATAGCCAGTATATAGTAATAAAATTAAGCAGTGCAATAGATCTACATATACAGTAATATAATCGTAATTATTGTTGTAGATTCAATCAATTATGAGAAACATATGTGTAGTATACGAAAGTGGCGTAATCTTAAAGCTAAACTAGTTATCGGGATTAAAAAACGCTTCCAAAAGTTAATGCGTCTACTGCATAGCCAAAAATACCGCGGAATATCTTCAGGATTGGAAAGACAGTAGAAGTAACACACTTTATTCCAGTAAATATAATGTATATAAAAGAATTACGAATGGTATTACATAAGTGTACGAAGAGGTCTAAAACGGTACTCAACGTTCTTCTCACAACACGTGTCAAAGAGTCTCTGTCTCAAGTTTACAACATCTGTCGCGCGCGTACACACGCATACACGGTGCAGTGGCATGCTCTTTGGTCCGTAAGAAAAAGTCTTACACATGCGAGTTACGTGCGTTATGCGTGTGATATTAAGGTGCACGAGAGACACAACGCCACAACACCATAACATATGTGCAAAAAGAAATGCAGTAAAATGCTGTATAGGCATTGCCAAATGGCTCTATTCTTTACACATTGGGCCTCTGCTTAGCTTCAGAGGTACTTGGGCAATAAAACATCTGGTGTTCCTCCAAATTAGACGCGACTCTCGCTTATCTACAGCACACATGTGCTCCTATTGTTTTGAGTCACGTTCGACTTTCAAAAGCGGTCAACGAAGGATAATCTGGCAAAAGCCAGGGCTGCATTTTGTCTAAAAATGCAGCCGACCAATCATTGTAAAGAGGCCGTACAGATACCTTCGAAAACCAATAAGATGTAGGTAATAACGAAAAATCTCTGAAACTCCGCCCGAGGAGAACCAGCTCAACCCCTCTTGAACATCAAGGCGTCTCAAAAGCATCAGTCTAAAGTCAGCAACATTCCGCGATAGACACGCAGCAAAACACTTCCATCATAACACTAACCGAGCAACGTAGCGAGACGACTAGCTCGTTGACTCTCACATATCACGACCATCGCGTATTTACAACACGCGGTGAACTCTACTCAACATTCTCGAACACCTCGATCCGTGAAACAAGGTGTAGCAAACTCACTTGTTATACCGAAAGAAGCCAGATTCCATTGACACCCCAACTAGTGGTTCGCGCGATTAATTTCGTAGCGAAGGGCGTACGTGTTCCTTAGGCATGAGCGACAATCACGATAGTCTAGGCCAGTAGCACGGCGCCAAGCTTCGTGCTTGAGTTTCATCGGGCTTCCATCTTCTCGAAGCGATATCTCGACTCGAAAAGCAGTTCGGATATCCGCGAGGAGAACCGCGACGTCTGCGACCCTCGACGTACGAACATCCACAAAAAACACGAACAAGAGTGATTTGTGTGTTTTCGTTTTCATAATTTAATATATCGTTGATATTCCTTGTTTTTAAATAAATCGTTACACGTATTTACTATATATAGATATTTTTATTTCCATAAAATTTATATTAGACGTGTGCTGCCGCTTTTTTGCTGTCTTTTCTGTAACATCGAAAAAACGCATTTCTATGAGATAAATTTCAAGTAAATTTGTACTTTATACATTATGGAAATGATGCGTTACTTTTTTACGCAATGGATAAAATAAAACTTGTGTTAAGTATTTGTACCTTGTGTTATTAAAACTCCACAGGTCTCCCTTGACCTACTCAACTTAAAGAAAACGGTTTAGTAAATTAATGGCAAAATATCTTAAAACCAAATTGATCTTGGTGTATATCATCCAATAAATCTCTCAAGGAAATCATTCGTTGTTCAGTGTTATGTCGGTACCACCAGCATCAGGGTAGCTACAGGACGAAACGTAGATTACTGTTTAAGTGCTATTTATTTTGTTCTGTTTAATGAAAAATTATATAGACAATCAACATTTTTCGTAGCAAATTCGTGTTTTGAAAAATGTTAAACACCTTAGAGCTATTTTTGCTTCCAAATGATTAAGAAACAATTTTTATATTTGTGACATTTTAACGTTTTCTGTCATTATCAATATGCAATTTTTTAAAAGTTTTTCAAAATGGACAAGTGTATTGAAAAAAAGATGGAAAACCGATGTTTTTTTTATGACAGTTTTGATTTTTTGTGTAATGTTTGAGAATTTATAGAAAGAAATAAAGTGTTAAAATTCTCTCTGGATGAATGAGAATACAGTGAAAAAGGACATAGGAAACGTGGGTTGGTCGAAAGTGGTAATGTAAGAGAAACTTCTTGTAGCACATGTGCGCGTTTACTTACATTAAAGGTCTTACAGTAAGTTAGTCTGTGTAATAGGCACTACAGTAATAAGTAAATAGACGAATTAACGATCGATCCGTATGAACTCTATCGAGAAAATTGATGACGTATATCGATCAAACACACATAAAGGAAGCAATTAGTTAAATAAAATGTAAAATAAAGGAATCAGAAACACTACCTCGTTGTTGAACAAGAATATAATAAGGGTGAAAAAAAAGAAACATTTTACCTCACCTTGCGGGATTTTAGTTTGAAAAATGCTGACGTTTCTTACACTGTGTGTGTTCATCCTGAGGCCAAGATTTCACAATTCCTGTATACCGATGATGAATTAGATGAAGAGTCGTTACATATCTCGATGTTCGTGTGCCACGAGTGACGGTACGAGGTAAACTGCCGCAGTTTTTCATCTAATTCATCATCGGTGTACAGGAATTGTGAAATCTTGTCCTGAACACACATAATGTTCAAAACGTTGACATTTTTCAAACTGAAATCCGGCAAGCAGCGGTGATGTAAAATATTTCTTTTTTTTCAGCTTTATTATATTCTTGTTCAACAACCAGGTAGTGTTTTTGATTCCCTTGTTTTATATTTTATTTAACTTAATTTTATTGTTTCATTTATGTCAATCTGATCGATATATGTTATCAATTTTCCCTATATAGTAATACAATAATGATATAATTGAACAAACAATGAGATGCACTCGAGGAATCATCAATTTCTCAAGCTCGAGAAAGAGAAGCCTATATGAACACAAAAGGCAATTCACAAAAGAGATTATCCAAAATCTTTTATATTAGTAAAGATTTAAGGCGGGACTGAACAAAACTGATCTGAAACTGTTGCTAACCGGCGAGTCATAGGTCGTTTCAAGCGCAACAATTGGCGTCAGAAATAGAGCGTCTCAAAGCTGCTGACATTCTGCATTAATGAGCAGAACCAATCCGATTGAATTTATTTAGTTTTGATATTTATAAATTATTATGCAAATGAACATGTAAGCGATGATAGTCATCTTTAATGGATGGCATTATATAATTTTAATTATATTTAGAAAGTTTAATTCTTTTTCAGTAGATCGTTACATATCGTTTGTCTGACTCTATAAAGTAATGGACGTTGGGTTTTCATTATTCAATGCCATTGCATTAATTTCATAAATGTAGTGGATAAGTTTTATCCTTGCTAAATTTAATTCGTAATATCAGTCCCGTAATACGTTTAATTTAATTTTCATTATTATCGCGATTTATCAGATGAATTACACGGTCCGTGTCAAATATTTACTGAGTAGATATTTCTACATGCAATATAATTTTTGAAACGTTTCAAGCTTAAGATATATATTAAATTATTGCAGTTATACACATATATGAAAAATATGCGATAGTATAATTGGCATAAGCCAAGATCTATTTGCAGAAGCAACAATTCATTTTGGATGGGCCCATTATATTCGGCTATAAGCTATGTAACATACATAAATTTTGCTATTAACTTATCATAAATATACTTAAAATTGGATTATGTTATTATTTTTCTTTAGTCAGCTATTGTTTTCATGAAATAATACTACTTAAATGATCTTGAATTGCTTTTTGTAAATAAAACCAATTATTTAGCAATATATACGTATTGTTGGAAGACGATTAATTTCAATTTAGTGACAAAAAAGCTGATATTTTTGCTCTATTACATCATGGATAGCTTCATCATCCCAACGAAGGTTTAACTGTCCCAGTTACATGCGTCTTACCGATGTGAAGCTGCGATCGAGTAGTGATCGCACGCCGCGGAAATTTCGAAATTCGTCGAAGGGCAACGCCCAGTGATTTCGGGAAAGGGGAAGGTAAGAGCGGACGGTGCGGGGCGGTTTGTTTGTTGGTGGAATTAATTGGTGGCAAGGTGCCGAGCGGCAAAGAGAGAACAGCGTGTATTAGACGGCGATACGAGAGATCAGGAGCGAAAGAAAGGAGAACATTGCGTAACCGGGGAGCGATCCCTGTCTATCAGGACCTCAGAGGCCAGCCCTCGTCCATGCCGAAGTACGTAAGTGCGTATAAATATTGCGAGCTGCAAATTCGTCTTGGAATCGCGGCACCGTTCGCAAACAGCTTCGATACGTAACCGACAACTGTCACCAAGTCGGCCGCGGTCATTGAGATGGCGTATCGTTCGCCTACGCCATGTTCGGTATTTGCAATCGTCGTCCTAAAATTTGTTATCGTATATTTCTGTTGTCACGGACTATCCCACCGTTGTCACCAGAAATATTGTCACGAACTATCCGCGAATATGGAATTTATGTCGCGATTTCGCGTCTTTCCGATTTATTTTTCGAGGTTTTAAGATAAAGAAAATTCACGGTTTCGGATCAAACATGTCCACGCGACACTTCCCTGGGATGAGGCAAATGGACTAATGATTTTGGGCGAATTTTGGACGTTGAAGAAGGATATCAACGAAACCTTCTTTCGCAATAAGGACTTTTATTAGTTTCTCAAATTCAAGTTGAAAGGCTTAATTTCAAGTTCCTGTCCACCACAAAGTTTAGGTTTACACCGTTTACTCATCAAATCGATCGATCGCAAATTTAATGCGTCTCAAGGCTTTCCGAAAACGATTTAGATCGGGACGAATCGTGGTCCTCGACGATTTTCCAATAGGCAAATGAATGCGTGGCAAATGATTGGGAATTGCAGACAGTCCAGAGCTTTTGATCGCAAATTTAATGCGCCTCAAGATCGCTCAGGGTGTCTTAAAATTCTTAATCGCTCGGATTCTTCAGAACACCGATACGCAAATTTAATGCGCCTCAGAACGTTCACGAGAATCGTATATATATATACGTATAATATA
>JBCFXI010001566.1:18288-48078 GCA_038496175.1 Ampulex compressa | reverse complement strand
GAACGCGTTCCAATATAAAATATATGTATTCATAAAATACGGCGGTCATCCTTTAAAGAACGAGCCACCTGTGGCGCTCCATCATTTCGATTACTTCTTCATCAACGGTGCAGCCCATTGTTACCCCATCCTCGAGGCAGAGCAACCATCGAGAAGAGAAACGTGACGAGAGATCCGTCAGCTCGTTGACGCGCGAGACGGGAAGAAAGTCGTGGGAAGCGGGTTGTTGGATGGGCCGTTGGAGAGGAGCGGCTCTCGAGAGAAAGGGAAAGGGGGGGAGGGGGAGGGGGAGGGCAGAGCGGAAAGCCTCTTCGCTTTGGGGAGTCGGAGGTGAAACGCCGATAGCCCCGGGAAAGTTGGAGCCCAAGGACCCTGGATCGGGTAGGAAAAGTGTTTAGGATCGCAGGATGCGCCCGGCTGCACCGCCAAATGAGATCGTCTGAAAACTCTTGGCGAACCATCCGAACCAATCCTCCTGGCGGGATGTATCACTTCGATGTAGACGCGCACGATTAATGGATTTCTCATGGAAAAGGATCTCGTTTACGCCGGAGAAAGGCACGGTGGAACCGACAGCCGAGGCTGGTACCGATTTACCCTGGGAAAATGTGTTTTTCTGCCGTCTCGCGAAGACTCGCGACTGGGAAAGAAAATCGGTCTCCTCGCAGGGAAAATGCCGCGTTACCGGGATTAACTCGGATGCTTTTGGATTTCATTCTCTTTTTTCCAAAAGCTCCCTACCGTTGTTCGAATAAAAAGTTCTCAGGTATTCGAGGATGAATAAAATGCGCGAGTGCACGGTACTGAAGCTAAACTTAATATTTAACTCCAGACTACCATACTTTAGTGCTGGTTATGTCGTTACAAAATTATAGCAGAGTTGACTACTTGGAGAAAAAATTTTTATGAATATAACTTGGAGGAACATTTTTTTCTTCCTTTGGAACTGTCCTTTGGGACGTTTACGCTTTGGAAGAACTATAAATTGAAAAAATGATCGATACAGTGGAGAAGCACGATTAAGACGAGCGATAGCATTGTGAGATCGTACGCTTCACAGCGTTAACGTAAGCTAGAGTTAAGAGCTCGAGAAATTTTTATTCGATATTAAAAGGAAGGGGGGTCGTTTAAAATGTCCGTACATTAAGCCGTTCTCTGAATAGTGAATTTATGATGCGGGAAACAAAACCGCAATGTACATGTGTAGTTCTCCAAACTCGCGATCCCCGGAATACTAGAGTTTTAATGTCTGTTGGGTTTATGCTGGCGCTGAATATGCTGGCTTAAACTTCCGCGCAGATGACCGGGATTGAGATTTTAACCGTCACCCCAGGAATTTACGTTGAATATTCTGGCCAGATGCTATAAAAATCAGTTGAAATATCTGCGCGTCTACTTTTGGAAAATAAACGGGCACATATCGAAAAACGAGAATGGAGATTACCTATTTTGAAAATCTCTCTTGGCTTCGCATTGGCACGATGTTAATATTCGATTTCGATTCCCAATAGTGAGCTCATCCCATCGCAGCTATAGTTGGCCAATCAAAATGAAGGGCCTTTGTTCACAGTTATTACAGCCGTTAAATATAAATACGAAGGATCGTTCGAATTCGACGAAAAGCCTGCTAATAGTCGTCCCGCCAGTCGACGTTATAAATGTAAAATAACTCCAGTCTCGATAATCGATTATTCAATCTTCATTAATAACCGATCGACACTTTGCAGGCCGATCTCATTATGGAGCCCTTTTTATAACCGCGAGCCTTGTTTTTGCCCATAAAAGCACACTTGCCGGCATATGGTCGCAGCCGATACGCGCAGTCCCCCAAAACGATTAATTACCGGTATTAATTACCGTCGCTTGTACCGCACCACTCTATTTCCCCGTTAAAGTTACAACATTGTGTTATACTGAACGAGGTGTTTACCGTGCACCGACATTCGCCCAAAATTATTTCGCTATAATCAATTATATCAGACCGTTCGGATTTAATTAATGAATCGTATCCTCGTAATTAACAAATGAGAACGAGTCGCGGAGAGGGGCTTTTGGTAATCTGACATCGTCCACAGATTTAGGAGGGATAATTATCTTCTGCGAGTTCGAGAAAATCGAGAGCGATCGTTTATCTAGAGATGACGCTGATCTTGTGTCGTTGATCCTTGCGCCTTGCGTTATCGCGTGGTTTATCGAATATCTATCTTCACGTCTGGCTCGAGTCAAATTTTATCGATATTCGTTGAATTTGTTAAAGAGTATTCGAAAAGCTTGAAACTGATAAGGATTGTGTTATTTTGTATATCTTATGAATTTTGTTCGAATAGCTTTCTGTATATTATGACGTGAAAAATATATCTGCTGGTCGGACGTGTATAAATTTAATTCATTGCATTTCAAGGGCTTTACACGCTTACCACGTAAAATAGAAGTCGACTAAATTTAGTTGCATGGACTAAATCTCGGGCGCAGTGCGGTAATGGCGACCACGAACATTTGAAAAGCAATGGTTAACACCGCGTTCGTGCCTCGAAAATGTCAGATGTCGTTGGCTCAATTCTGGTCTGGAAATTTAACCCTCGGTCTGGCCCCAATGGACGAGTCGTATTTAAACGCCAACAGCGGGTGCCATTCTCCACGTTTCGGTTTCAAAGACCACAGAGGAGAGAAAAAGTTTGAAGCGGCCCTCCTTAAATTTTCTCCCAAACGAAATTCTAATTTACGCTTATTCCTCGAAGTACGTAAAACATCCATCGACGAATGGAATAACTTTGTTTCCTTATTAGTCCTTTCTCGGACAAAGGCGAACGTACCGCAAAATGGCCATAAAAGAGTACTCCTTTGAGTTTTTAACCGTTAGCATTTCACAGAATTGTATTTCCTTTTTCGCCGCTTTTTATTTGATTCGTATCACTTTTATGTCCCTTTTCTGCCAGCCCCCCGTACAATGACCTATAGAAACCTTTCTTTCTTTTCTCCGCCGAAGAACGTGCGCCGTTTCTGCAATAACAAAATAAATGGACAAACATCAATTCCAGCGTCCATTATGTTTAAAACTTTTCCACTGTCGAATCGACGAAGAATTTTTATTTATCCCATATTAAACTCCGACAGTTCCCGATCATTACTACTGGTGTTTTTTTCTGTATATAACATGTACATTTCAGCTTTACCGATTCAAAATTCACTTTAAACACTAGGTCTTAGACCAAATGACCTTATCGGACGATTTCGAAATTAACCCTTTCCAACTCAACGATGCCATGTGTCATCGTCCGTATAATCCGCTTCCACTAATCAAGTACCTCTAAATTGTTTCTCTTCAAAATTCAATGTTCTCATTAAAAATAATCGCTTCGACTGAAAAGGGTTAAATAAGGAAAAAGAAGAAGAGAATCCTAGCCATAAACTCTCAACAAAATTCCACGTTAAACGTATACTGCTACCGTAACAATTCGAGAGCCACCTTGAACGGTACACCCTTTAAAAACTGACCCTAGCACTCGGTACGGAAAATGAATTAAAGAAGAAGAGGGCATCGGGATATCTCGAACCACGATGCTTCGTAGGGAATTAATCCGCAGGTTGGGCGCCGCTGTCATTAGCCAGATTGAGATTTCGGTCTCCGAAAGGGTGGCCAGGAAGAAGGTGACCGAGCAAGAAGCGCCTCGTCGCTGGAGGCCAAGCGGGAGGCGGAGAAGAAGTCGAAGAGGAACGCGTGCACGTGCGCGCGAGCCCAGGAAAGAGTGAGGGAGATAGTTCGATAGATAGTTAGATAGAACGAGCGAGCGAGAGAGATATATATGTATATATATAGAGAGAGAGAGAAAGAGGGGGAGAGAGAGAGAGAGAGAGAGAGAGAGCGAGAGAGGGCCTGGAAGAGAAAAGTATCGGTGAACATGATGGAAGAGCATGCCTCGGACCAGCGGAGAGCCAACGCTCGGTCGTTGCTCAGCCAGGAGACGAAGATGGATGGCATCGGCCAGAATCCCGGCAGAATTCATCCAGCGCGAACCAACGGCGGCCATCCTCGGTTTCCAGCCAGCCAAGGAATCTTTGATCCGGTTTTTCGAATCTCATCGCGCGATTAGGATTCCCCGCGGCGCTTCCTCGCGAGCCTTTAACCCTCTTCCCGCGCTTTGGATACGATCCCCGGCTATTCCTTCCGGGCATCCCGCGGTGTTTTTCTGGAGCACGAGCGTTCGAGGAACCGCCCATACCTTCTGGCACGTCGGGTTGCGGGGATTAACCTTTTTGCGGCAAGGTACGAGAAGGTGGAATTCGAACCTCTCGGTTGGCGAAGATTTTTACTCGGTGTTCGTGGAAAAATTCTGGGTTACGTTTTGATCTGTTCTTCAACGGGTATCGTAAACCAAAACATTGTGTTTAAACTATTTATAAGTATTATAGACAGATTTTCTTCTAACGTCTTAATGATCAACCGAGAAAGGGTTTTTGAGATATTTCCTTTTTTTTGTTTTAATTTATTTTTAGTAGTGACCATTGAGATGATTTGGTCGACTGTTTAAGGTGGCTTTTAAACTACTGAAATGACGGTACGTGAGATATTTGCTTTGACGTTTTTCTTTTATCGCAGGTTCCACTTAACGCGCGTAGCGTGCGATGAGAATAAAGGTCGATAGTCGTGAAGAAGTGTCCGAAGGCGGGAGGTTAATATCCCTGCGGATCGGAGCACCTTTGGCCAAGGGAGTATTTTCAGAAGCTTCTGCGAGTGGAAACTCGAGTATGGACGTGGTACGATAACCGAACGTTAATCAGATCCTAAACGGGGACAAATCGTCCTTTCCACTTATGGATCCTCGCGGAAGTGAGATTAATTTAAAGAGCGAGATACGAGCCCTTCGCGTTCTTCGAATACGTACGCGCTCCTGGAAGCGCGGATTATTCGAAGTATATTACCTTTAAGAATTCAGCCGGAGAGATTCCGTGGGAGGTGATATAAAGAAAATCGAACCGGTGGACCTTCGTCTCATCGAGGAATGCAAATCGCGAGAGCGTTTTAATTAGCTGCCTCTCCTGCTCAAATGCAAGGCACCTCGTTTCCTGACAGGGGCTGAGATTCAAGTCGAAATTGAATTTCGCGAAAGAATGAGAAGAGTTCTTCGGGAAATCGAATCAGGGCCGGATCTCCTGACGTCTCGTTAGATGGAAAATTCCATCGGATATCAACGAAGACGAAAATGTACCGGCGGAAGTTATGTTATCTTTCCTCCCCCGCTCTCTCTCCTTTTGGTTAGCATCAAGGTAATATAATTTTCTTCGCCACAACTGCAAAAGTGATCTTCCACGCCCCGCGACCAGCCATTGTAAAATCAACACGAACACCTGCGGATGACGTGCCACACGGGCGCCTGACTGGACCTCGGAACGCGCCACTTCGAATATTTCACGTCTCGCAAATATCAATTTCAATTTCGTATTTTAGGATTCCGCAGTTCGACGCAGAGACTCCGATGGTGTGCGTCGGACGAAATGCTCGAGGCAGTGGACGGTTGAATCGAAGCATACGAAGATAATTCAAGAGCCCCGCTGGTTTTGTAAACGCAGTCGCTGACCCACTTTCGTGAGTTTGTCAGCTCATCTTGAATAACACAATTATTTATACTCCTCTCCCTCCTTTTCTTCGCGACTTCATGGGACGCGATGCTGTCTGAACAAATTTCCAGGCAAATGCGCGGTCCAAAATTCGAGTTGTCGGACGACTATTATTTTTACTCGTTTCCAACACCGATTGCCAAAGTCATTTGGCCTAGGATCCACTGTTCAAGGTGAGTTTCGAGCCACCAAAGCTACAGTATACACTTCACACGAAAAAGTCGGGTGACCTCGGCACAACTTCATCCTCCCATCAGCCTCCGATCACCTGCGTCGCAAAAACTCTGCCATCGAAATCGTTGCGCAACGAAGCGCGATCCTCTGTCGTCGAACACCGAAGCTCTCCTCTTCTTCCACGTCCAACAAAGGGAAACACCGTTAAACCGCGTCGAGAAAGAGACGCGGATGGAGCACACGCAGAGAGAGAGAGAGAGAGAGAGAGAGAGAGAGAGAGAGAGAGAGAGAGGGAGCGCTGCATGACAAACAGATCGAAGCGGAATGAAATGACTCTCGGGGGAGCGTTGGGCCGAGTCAGTTTTCATTGTCCTTTATTAGGTTGGCCTTTAACGCTGGGATAGAGCGATAACGCATTTACCGATTCCGGTTGGAAAGCGGCGCGGATTAAGGGCCAACGGTTTCACGTTAACCCGTTAAGCGTGGAAGAAGAGATAGCGCGTTGGGAAAAAATCACCCCGACGGAACCGGATAAATCCTGTCGAAGGTTTAATGATAATAACGCTGGCGGAGTAATAAGCGAGCGCGGATAATCTCGGTGTAACGAATCACCCGCTTAACACGGTTCTGATCTAATTCGGTTAAGGAATTACGGTTTTACCCTGCGCCTAATGCGCCACTTGTACGACACGCTCTGGCGCTGTAAGAAGGTTACGTCGAATCTCGCGCGAGTGTGAGCGCAAAGGGCGAGGCACGTACTACGTAGTGACGCTTCTTCTTCTTCTTCTTCTTCTTCTGCCTCTTCTTCGATTTATTTTCGACACCGACCGCTAGGTATTCTGGCCTAGGACCGATTGTTTAAGCTCGTTGAGAATTAGCTATTTGGAGCTAGTTATGTTCTATGGTCTCCATTATGGCTGTGCCCCTTTGATACCAAAGAATAAATATATAGTGTTAACTGCAAAACCGATTACCAAGTGATTTATCAAGTGCAAATTCCATTATCCCCTACAAAGCTGGATTCCGAGCTACCAGAGCGATGGTATACGTCTCACGTGGAAGAACTAGAGATGATGTGAAACACGATTAAAATAAGAATATCTTGAAAATCTGTGTTTGTAACTATTTCTTCTTATTTTTAAAAATAATTTTTTTAATACATATATTGTACCTAAGGGCCCCTTAGTCTAGGGAACCAACTGTTTAAGGCAGATTCCAAAGCACCAAAGCTACTATACGCATCGCATGGAAATATTATTGGTGATTGGCGGGATGCGAATTCCAGTCTCTCACTCGGGAGTCCGTGCCTCTATTCGCTATAGCATCATCTGAATGCATCCGAAGCATCATCTGGAATAGGTACGTCTCTCGTACCTATTCCTTTCGAGAGCAATAGCTCCGTACGCTGTAAGGGCAGCCGCGTTCAGTTTCCTCCGCAGGGGCACAAATTGCGTGGGTTTACGCCGGCAGAGATCGCGTAAAGTCGACGGGGCTCGATAGCGCTCTAAGAAACACCGGCCCGGCCGTCTTCCTCGGAATCCAATTAAGGTTTAACAGCCTTCAACGTGTCCATTCCGGAAATTATATCATGGTAATCTCTCCCGGCACTTAAGCCCTTTATCGCTTAATTTCTACGCTAAATAGCCGCTGACCGCCTTTGGGATCGCGCGGCCGTCTTTCGTGCCAGAAACCCGTGGCGCGTCGGCTCCTTTCTTTTTTCAACCTCGACGTCTAGGGGCGCCTTTCACGCCGAGGAACACGTTCCAGAGGGGTGAGCTCGTCTATATTATTGTCTCCTCCTATTTCCTCGTTTCCTTCAGGGTAATGGATGTTGCAAAAATCTACAACGCGATATCGATATTTTTTTTTCGAAGGAAAGATTTTACTTTGTCTGTCATACCGAGGCTTGCTTTATCCATGTTCTTCATCGATTTTGAAAGAGATGATTGTTTATTCTATTTCTTTTTATATCTATATTTTATATAAATATTTTATATTATTTTTTTTATATTATTTTTTTTGTTTTATATTTCTTAATTCTACGTTGTAGATTTAGAGCTAGTAGACCGTTCAATTTTATTGAAATCGTGAAGAGCCGTGGTTGTGGCTGTCTTCGTATAGCTATCAATTTTCACTTGCAGGTAATCGCGGATTAAGCGGATAACGTTCCATTTCCGGTTCGTTCCGCACGTTCCATCTCCACTATCGATTACGTCACGCTTCCACGCATCTTTAAGGACAAACCGAAAATGGAACATTATCTGCTTATTCCACGCTCGCGTGAGTTATACTCGTGAAAGCCGAGAAAGTGCAAGAAAAGTCCTTGACCCAGATGAAAATTCCAAAGTAAATGAAACCATTTCTGCCCACTCGAGTTCTCCTTCAACGTGGTATAAAATATTTTCCTAAAGTCCGCCGGAAGCATGTGCCATCGTTCGACTTCTCTCCGCAAACATTCGCATTAACTTCGTAAAGCCAAAAAACCTTCGACGCGGACGATCATATTTACCCGACGATCAAAGATCATGAGCCAACGAGATCCCAAGCGTTCCTTAAGACATCGAGCAAGATATTTTCATAAAGCCGACCGAAACAACTCCCTCGCATTTGCTCGATAATTTCAGAGAATACCGATTCGATGTTATCCAATAACGCGACACGAATGTCCTAATATTACACTTTCAAGCTTTGTTTATCATTCAACTAAGCTCCATCGATTCTATCCGCAAAAAAAGCACCAATCTCCATAATTTTACTCCACAATCACGACAAGCAACGATAGAGAAAATTATTTAAAAAATTTGAAACACAAACTATATACGATGTAACGCGAAAAAGAGGGAGATCCATCGAATAAAATTTGGCGCTCCCAAAATGCTTATAAAACAAACACTGACCCTTCCACTTCTACAGTGTCCGCATCGTACTTCTACATCAATCCTTTCCACATAAGCGTCCGTGCTGGATAAATCGCGAATCGACACGCTCAGCCGCCTTCATGGAAACGGGTCTTCGAGGCGACAGAAAATTACCGTTCAATTAGAACCCAAGCCTTGGCCCTCGCGTTTAGCAGACAACGACGCGGTTTGCGCCAGACGGAAGACGCGTTTGTTTCCATTGAGCTCAGTCACCGCTATGGAGGACCGACGACGACGACGACGACGACGACGAGGATGAGGAGGAGGATGCGGAGGATGAGGATGAGGAGGACGAGGGGGGTGAAAGCTACATTTGCACGTTAAGCCGCATTTGCAGGTTGCCGTGCAAACTGCCGCGGACATTGTTTCGCTCGAGAACCAGAAGACAGGTGCGCGTGGCCTCCTCTCCCTCCTCTCCCTCCTCTCTCCTCTCCTCTCCAGCCCTCCTTTCGCCATCTATGCTCGGCATAGGGTGCGAGGAAAGCCGGTTTTGCGGCCCTCGGAGTCCCCGCGCTCGAATTCAAGGCAGCCTCGCAAAGCAGCGGGGTACTACATCGCGATTCTGGTATTACGAATGGCGTTACGAATGGCTATTTTCTCGACCGTCGCTGGTTTTGTCGCTTTAGACGATCGTGGAAAGAGGAGAAGGATTAACCTTGTGCGCTGCGAACGATTTTATCTGTTTTGCACCGATTAACTCGGATCGTAACTTGTATTCGGGTTAATGGTTTGAAATACGTGCTGAAGGATTTATGGAGTTTGTTAACCCTTTTCGGTTCAATCATGCCGATCGACGCATCCATATAATCTGTTTTAACAAAGCAAGTACCTCTGAATTGTTTTTTTCTTAATTTAATTTTCTTACGAGAAAATAATAAATTGGGCTGAAAAGAATCAATGGAATTATTGAGCGCAGATAAAAAGGACGGTTGGTGATGTATTTTATTATACGAAGAAGGCTTACGGTCAAGGGCTAAGATTAAAAAGAATAATTTGGGTCAAATATCGATATTGTTTTACGCTCGGTAATTTCATCCCTTTTACATTAAAAGCACAGCTTTTCGCGATATTATTAAAACAACGCTTCACAGGGACTCGGAATAAATGAATGTAAAAACAAAGGCATACCGTTGGGAGCAGAAAATAAAATAAACTTGGCAAATAATATTTTCGCATGGGAAGGAGTTTAATCAGAATCTCGATTAATATACGTCCATCTTCACGCATGAAAAAATTAAACGTTATATAAAAAACACGAAGCGTGCTCATAATGAATTTTGTAAACGTCGGTGAAAAGTTAATACGAAACAATAATAGAAGTGTCATCGGTATAGCACTAGAACGACTAAAATCGATGCAAAGCATTATTTATCTATAAATAATCCTATAAATAGATATTGATACGATTATAAAAAAAAATCGAAAGATATCACGAAATATTACGAAACCTCATTATCGGAAGCTTCGCCTCAGTTGATCCCTTCCTTTAGTCGCATCTGTACAAGGATGCTCATTAGTCAGCGTGTTCTTCAGCGGCGCTAACTTTCCAGCTTTCTATAACCCCCCACCCCCACCCTGGTCACCCCTTAACAGCGGAATCGTCCAGGCACCGACGCGCAACTTCTCAGCGCTCGCTATACATTTATTTATTTATTTATTTATTTATTTTTACCTTGCACGTTATCCGACTCGAACGAGGGATTCCAAAAGTTTCGCGGACGTAGCTGATTTACGCCGATATGGAAAATCTTTAGCGCGGCGTCTAAATAAACTGCTGGAACTTCTTTAAAATCCAAGGAAAGTTAACGCAGTAACATCGCTGTAACTTTTAACCATTTCGGTGCCAGGGGGAGGTAGACGCATCGGCGAGTCGGTAATAATGGGCTAAGTTCGCGAGCTTCGTTTATTTTTTAATCAATGTCACCGTCGTTTGGTGTAACGGAAAAATGCGCGAGGCAAATCCGGTAGCGCGAAAGACGTTTAATATTATAAATCGACCCTGTGGAAGAAAGTCCACCGATAGTGAAATACGCGTAGAGTAAAGAAAATCTATATTTTTAACCATTTGCGCGTTATCTCCTTGGAAATAGGTCCGATTTTCATACGTTCGTGGGGATGTAAATTTACGATATTTTATTTAGATTTAGATTTAAAGAAAAACAATTTTCAGGATTATTATAGGATTTATACGATATTTTGTACAGATCAAACGGAGAATTGTCAAAGTAGCTAAATCCCTTTGACTTACGATAACGTTTGACACGAATACAAAAGGAGGTCTCGGAGAAACACGTTTCGTTTGCACACACGATCCCCCCCCCTTTCCTATACTCTAATCTTGCACAGTACCTCTTAAAACAACCGCTCAATATTTCCACGATTTTGCGCTTAATTTCCGTCGGTATCTCCGAACGACGTTTTGTCTCGCGCTCACGATCCAAGATTCGTACATGGAACGTTCCAGAGGGGACCGACTTTCCTGCTGCAACGTAACTTCCTATACAAATTTCCCCGGAATGGCTTCGCAGCCCTGACACGACGACGACGTGAGCCATATCGCGCATCTATATATAACGAGACGCGTATGTCGATACTGAAGGCGCCGAATACATTAGGACGTCTGCTCCGCCAACGGGCCAGCCACTCGACGTGTACGTAGCGCTGTAAGCGCACAGGTCTATCCCGGCAAAGGGACGACAGGGGAAATGGCAATATACCCCTGCAGCCCGGTAAATGGAAAATAAATAAAGAATGGAGTGCCTCCTGAATAAATGATCCGCGGCTGGTATAGGCCGACATCCGGGAAAATGCTTATCCAAAAACGATTAACCCACATACCGGGGCGAGTAAAATGTGATTTGGAATAAGCGCTTTGCGATAACGCTCCCGTATCGATATTTTCTTCCTCTTGGCTAATTTAGACGGACGAAAGTTAATTTCCTGGATTTAATCGTGATATCGGATACTGGGAACAATAGGAAGATCGATGGTCGGGTGTTTTTTTCCTCAGATAAGCTTGGAGATTGTTGGTCCGCGGTGCGTGTAGATCGATGAAACGAAGAATGCAAACTTTGATGAAGTATATTGGAGGTAGATTAAGATCGCGATGTTCTCGTTTCAAATCATTTCGGAAATCGGGAGCTCTCGAGGTCAGTACTCTTTGCAAAACAGGATTTTTCAAGTCGTCGATAATTATCAAGATATACGTGGTTATGGATATTCATGGACACGCGAGATTACGTAAGAATGATATTTCACGGAAGAATGTGAGAGCAATGCCGGATTCAAATTCACGACTAATCTATTACCTAACAATTATATAATAATCTCTTTTCTCGCTCGTTGCTTCTCACCGCGAAATTTCTAATTAAAAGCGTTTCTGGAACTGATATCACGATCTGTATCAAAGTTTCAAGGAGCACCATTAGAGTAGACCATATAATCGTTGATAATCGGCTTTTAGCGTCCAAAGGATCTCAAACATTCAATACGACCGCTTGTGCGGAGAACTCGATGATGCCCGCCCGGAACCAGGCATTTCAATCGTTAATAATAGTCGGGAGCTTCATCAGGGATGATAAGTTATCATCGTTCGCGACCTTCCGCACACCCCTCGCGGATTCTCCGGCATTAATTATACGCCAGACCAGTCCTTTGGCTTTCGACTGTCGAATGTTAGTACGCCATTCATAATTCAGGCGTTCGTGAATAATATAGAGCGCAAACTCCGTCGCCCGATTTGGATTGCCGCCGGAGGCGGACACGTCGATATCTGCTGAAACACGCGACGATTCGTGTCACGGCGAGGAGTTGTCTTAACCCTTCCCGCCTCGTGGCAGATGTGCCCTGTAATTCGATCGAAACGGATGTACAGAGTGTCTCTGAAACGACGCTGGGAAATTGACGGCCGTTATTCTGCCTCTTGAAACATAAAGAAAGGAACGATTCCGATAACAGCGGTTCCGCAAACCCATCGACTCTGCGATGCAGCTATTTTTGGACTCGGTATTATTTACGGGAACTAAGCTCAATGGAAGTTGTTCGTGGAAAATTGCACGCTGGTATCAATTCTTCAGACTATTCTTCATATTTTTTTTTTCCTATATTCTCGAGTATATTAAAAAAATATAATGACCCTGGTGTATTGTTTTATGAATACTCCTCGTTATCCTGTACGATTTAATTCATCGATATTAAAGTACATAAGTGTATCCCATTTACTCGTAATAAAGTCCCATTTAGCTAGATATTTGGTTTCTGACAAGTGTTTTAATTATACCCGAAACACCTGTTATCCATTCGTTCTCATTTCTTAATAGAATCACCTTGGGGAATATAGAAACTGGAATTAAGATCGATACGCGAAGGCATGTCGGTACTGAAATTTCTCTGAACATACCTTGATCAACGATATTCCGTTTGGCGCTTCAGCGAATACCAATCGCGGTCACGTCGAACAGCTGCCGCGGGATAATGCTTCGGTTTAAAGCGATCGTATCTCAGAAAGAAGGATTCTCCAAGGCCGCGACCATCGGAGATTTGCCTTCG
Source organism: Ampulex compressa (assembly GCA_038496175.1). Classification (NCBI taxonomy): domain Eukaryota; kingdom Metazoa; phylum Arthropoda; class Insecta; order Hymenoptera; family Ampulicidae; genus Ampulex; species Ampulex compressa. The sequence continues at coordinate 34,822 of JBCFXI010001566.1, read as the reverse complement.
GTCCAGGACCGAGGAAAGCGCCTGTATATTCCTCTTCTGTATCTCAGCGACACCCTGTATTTACGTACACGCGGTTGCCCCGTTGAAGCCTCGTATTTTTCATTCGAGTTACCGGGGCGTGCTTTCGAATCGATATTGCGCGCGTTGCTGTGCCGGCAAAGGGCAGGAATACCTGTGTTTCTGGCTGCTCGATATATTGGTGGATGGTACGTCAAATTTTCGCAGAAAAGAATTTTGTATTTCCTCGGTCTTACGAGCACCGTGTCTCGTGCAGTCAGCCGCGGGGATCAATGTTTGCCACTTGGCGGCGTTTTCAGGGGGTTATCAATTATGAGGGAAATCAAATTAAACTGCTTCGGTATACGCGGATTTATTAATTTCATTTTAATCGATAATTCGTGGGTTATCAAAAATGATTCGAGGCTCCTAAGCGGAAAATGTGGTGCTCGCGAAAATGCAAAACCCTTCCGACTCGGAAAATGCAAAACTCTGACATCCGCTTGCCTATAATAGTTCCTTAAACTTACACGTGGAATATTCAGAAATGGTTAAGTTTGCCCGGGAATTTCGTCTGACCGTGAGAACCGACGTGGAGGATAATGTATTGATAAAGTAGGGGGCCGATATAGACCGCCCTCGAGTTCCATAAGAGAAGTATCTCGTTTGTATGAGAACGTCAAATGCTGAGTAAAACGATCGATCTTTCCCTTGAGATGCTCTCGATGCCGTTATGGCTACTATTATGCCGTAACAAAGGCGATACACGTAAAAGAAAGTTGATATCCGTCGAGTATTACTTCCGTATCCGTGTATACTTGAGAATCCTTCACGGTCCATTCGATGCTTACAAATGACACTCGTGTATCGACAAAGATGCGGAAATTGATTTAATTGCGCGACGTGAGCGTTAAAAGGATACAATGAGGCCTCTGCCTTTGATACAGGAACAACGCGGTACGGAAGTTAATCGACTATCGCACACTGACTACTGCGGAAGTAGATATGCGGTACAATTTTAAAAATTTTTTCCCTCGTAAATGCGAAAAAAATACTGAACACGCGTGTTTTTCGCTTTACAATTAGATTTAAAAGGAGCGCTATTGCCGAGAACATTTACACTTTGTGAATATTCTGTTTGTATTTTTCATTAATGAAGCCGTGTAAGGATATTTGAGTAGCGTTGTGCTTGCAAATTGGTAAAAGCGTATAATTTAATATCTTACGGTTAAATAGCGGAAGAATATTTAACCGTGCCATCTTCGTTCGTGAAAGGAATTCCAAGGACGTTGAACGGGCTGTTATTCTAAAAGATGTGAACCATATGCTTATAAGAGACTCTTTATATTCTTTTAGGAACCTGTTTTTGTACATTATATCTAGTACGTAAATTATGTAAAAATTTATTTGTTTCTCATAAAAGTATTACCTCAGTGACTTGATTCTAATCCTTCTCTGAAAGCTATATACACAATATACTTATTCATAAATCTATGAACAGTCTCTGTCAGAGATTAATGATCTCAGAAGGATTTTATGAATTTCAGTGTTATAAAAATCTAATGCTTCGACTTGTATTCGCAACTACCCAAATGAGTTTATTACTTATGAAGATAAAAGTCGATAAATTATACACGGAAATCGTAGTTTAAACTCTAAAGAACCGCGTAATGAAAATTGTTTTATACAAGAAGCTTTTATCCAAAGCTGCCGGCAGAGCTATCCACGACGTTTATATTCTCAGTACCAGCGCTATTCACGAAGTACGAGAATAGGGCTTAGGCGCGCATTAATGGTCTTTCACAAAGCAAAAGTGAACTTATACACAGAAGTTTTGCACTTCGCCCCTGTCATTATGATCGTATAGCGTTACTGCTGCAAACTACCATTTCAACTGTAAGCGTGCGTCTTTCGCGTTGTCATCGGAGACCCAGACAACCACCGTTCACGTGCAACTCGTGTTTTACTTAAACCTCTACAATACCCGCTAACCCCCTAGTAACGTCTCGTTCCATTTTTCGCGTGCACGATCTCCACGAATTTTCATATTTTTCTTAAAGGATTTGAAATCGAATGTGAATACGAAACTCGAGACATAGCGTAGCCTTTTCCTATATATATGAATAATTATCGTAAAATTTAGTCTTCGTCTTTCCCGATTATTTTCGTTATATTTCAGAAAAAGAGAGACCCTGACCACTGTAAATGTGAATTGTACGACGTTGCTTAGCGGTTGCGGATTTCCAAAGAGAATGGATATTCACATAGATAATTTAATATACTGTACTCATTTCGCGTTGATAATTTAACCTACCGTACTTTGCCCGCGATTTTTAAACGAATATATATTTACATATTCACCACGTGCAATATTCGCAAGGATTGTAATATACTCTGCACCGTACAACCGCCAGGTGGCATTCGATGCGCCCGAATTTGCTCGAGAAACCTGAGCCAGCCTTTTGCCTCTGCAGACGACAGAAATTCTACGCCCCGCTCGTCCACCGCGTATTTCCGATTATTACGTAGCCCTCCAGACTTGTAATTTATTCCAGGGCCTGCCTTGACTCCGCCACGGATTTGCGATTTCAAGGAGAAAGAGAGAGATAGAAAGAGACAGAGAGAGAGAGAGAGAGAGTGTGTGTAAGAGAACGAGCGAATGAGAAAGATTGGAAGAGTAGTAAGTTAGTGAGTGAGCGAGAGTGAGCGAGGGAGGGGGGAAGAAATTTTGCACGTTGTTCGCATAAACCCGATTCGCCAGACGGCGGCTTGCTCGCCTTGGAAATAAATATGTTTCCGATATTCCATTGGCCTACATCGAAACGGTAGTAAGGGCACCAATTTAATAACCGCTTGATGAAAACTAGGAAGGATCGCTCCTCGAATTGTCAAGATTAATAACGGACCGATATCCAGCCAGATTCTGGTGGCAGCGTGGGGGGAGAAGGAAGAATGGAAACTGCAGGAGCCACTCGGAAAGTAATTTGCTCGATGCTTGGGCGAACAGGAGGGACCGTATAGAGAGAGTCGTCGGGATACGTTCTTGGAAATGAGGGGCCGTTCCGCCGTACCGGCGACTCGATCGTGTGCCTATCTTGGGAAGGAAGAGAGTCAATTCATTAAGCATTGTTCCTGGTATAAACGCGGGAAGTCGCTCGAAAATCTATTTATCATCATCGATCTAGGAATTCCGAATCGATGCCCAAGTCTGTGGATCCTTGGACATGTTCCAAAGACGCTTTCGATGCTTCGACCGCATTTATCTTTTGACCTCCGTTTTTTTTATTATACTTTACAGACTCTTTTTGCTAAATTTCCGCGATCTCGTTATGTAATTTTATAAGCGCGATTAATATAATGTACATCGTATTTTAGAAAGGATCGACTATTTCCTTCTTGCACGACAAGCCAGTTGAGAAAACGAAGCTTAAGAAAATCCTCGTCTTATATCGATTTTCTCGGGGAAATCGCTTCGATTCCACCATTTAATTTGACACTTGACTCTTCGCGCTTGACATTCGTTACTCCGCACGAATGTCGGCGCATTAATCTTCGTCTCCTTGGCGAAGTTGTACAAAGCAAACGTTACTTGCTTATTCCGGCATCGAACACCAGCCAGGGTCCATGCAAAGATATTTGTCACGGTGAGTTGGCTGTTCGTCCGAGAAGCGCGACGCGTCGGCCGCGGAGTTCGAAGAGAAATGCGAAATAGCTTTGTGGGACGTTCCAATAAAAGGGCACTTCCGCTCTTCTGCGCAACGGGTTCCTTCTCAAAGCGAACGAGGACGTGGCTTCCGTTGTTCGCGCCGCGGCGGAAACATAAACCGCGATGGAGGAAAAATTGGAGTGCGAGGAACTGAAAGGAAATTCATAAGACACCGTGACTCCTGGCTATTCGCTTGCTCGGTTCGATACATAATTTGCATACGTGCTCTTAGCAGCTGCTCGAAGATGCGAACGATCGATGGTGGAAATAAAACATCGCGTCAACGCGAAATTGGTTATTTTCTTGGAATCTTGGAATAGCTGCTCGCTGAGACTACGTGTCTATGTTAAGAAAAAATATTCGATGAGTCTTTGCTGGAACGAGCCAAGTTTGACGATGCCATCTTGTGAGATACGAACCGTGTAGTCGCTGAAAGAATCTCTTGGAGGATGCGTCGTGTTCTGTTAGTCCGTTGGAGAATTATCGATAATGGAATCGGTCTTACTTATTAAAGTCGGACGTCAGCACAGCTCAGACACGCTTTTTCCTATACCGATCGTCACGCTCAAGAGAAGTTATGAATCATCCTGGTTAGCGACGGCTTCAAGGAGGTTTCGACCAGTCTCACGGAAGATCTCGAACGGTTCATACGCATCTCTCTTAGCGAATTCGATCTTGCGCTCAAAAGACTTCTCTCTCTCTCTGGTTTAAGCAATTCACTTCTCACCGTGATCGTCTCGCTCAACTCCTCATTGTGCTCATCGAAATAAGTCTCCTGTACCTTCTTCTAACCAGTAGTTTCCGTGTCGTGTCAGTTTTTTGCCACATGGAAGAAACGCGAAAGTGAAACACCTTGGTGCAAACTTCATGCGCATATGAACCAAGAGATGAAACTCATCGGCGCGCCAAGATCGCTCGTAAAAGACGGTCGCGTATCTAATTCCCAAGAAAAAGCAGACGAGATCGGTATATGAAATAGCGACAGGAAAGGAAATCGGACCAACGCCGAGAATTAAACAGGTGAACAAAGGAGATAGCGGCGGTGCTCTTCGATGTTCGCGGCGCATCCGCCAGCCGTGGAGCCAAACGGGATACGAAAGTTCTGAATTCGTAGCCGCCCCCGAGTTAAACTACTTTCCGACCGTTTCACGCAAGTACCTCGGTGCAAAGTAGGAAAACGGCCGGGAGATGGCTCGGGGCAATCGCCAAGTTATTATTTCGATCATTCTCCAGGAAAGTGCCAGCAGACGCTCACGCGCTTTGAGTTCGTATCCGCAGGGTAGAGCGGTTATTGTTCCGATGTTGCACGGAGATTCGTTCGCGATGTAATTCCCCTCGAAGAACACGGCTGCGATTGACGATTGGACGGCCGTAGATGGAATTTCTTATCCGGATTGTTGTCTAAGGACGAGTAACCCAGAATCGCGCACTGCGACCGTGAATTGGCGGTTTGAAACGGGTATCGCTTCTTCGCGTATGTTTTCAGTATAGATAGTCTATACTGTTTCTCAGTATTCGCGAAGGATCTCTCTTGAATGTCGCAAATTGAGCAAAAGTGAATGAGATTCTTTGATCGATACAACAGTGAAATGCCGATTCGAAGCGGATATAATCTTATCTCTCTCGAATTCTCTGCTTAAACAAACATGAACGTTTATCTCTACGGCACTGGGTACTCTAAAAAGGAGGTGTTAATCCGTTGATAACAATGCCAGAGCCTCTCTGCGCCTATAATACTGTCCTGTACTCCCTTAAACTACTCCTCTTCTCATCACCAAATATTTAAAATACGTTCCCGGGATAAAAAGCATGGAAATAGTATTCAGGGGCGAAGAGAAGAAAGGCAATAATACGAGAGACAGTGTCGGGGTAAGAAAGCAGAGCGGCTCGTACGCGTATTCTTGGAAGTTCCCGTAATCCATACGGAGCGGGTGCTTTTGACGCGTAACGGAATATTACATCGTCGTTTTCTAACGAATATTAACCGTAAAAGTTTGGATGGGACTTCAGCGGGATTTACGTCAGCGCATGGTAGAAACGTGCGTTGACATCGCGCCGAGTGGAATAATCCCGCAAACGTCATTACGCCGGCGAAACTTCGGTTCTAGAATAATAAGGGGATATAAATGCAAATGGACATTATGAAAATGAGTCATTAAGCGGGCGACGCGGATACAAAATCGGCGAACGGGTTGAAAGTTGCCTATCGATTTACCTTTATAGCTCGGACGCTTTAAGCCGCATTATCCGACGCACCGTGGAAGGGAGTTAAACCGAACCTAACTTTTGCAAGGCTGGAGAAACTCTTCGTTCTTTGAGGCGATGATGCAGCGATGCATAAAGCCTCGAACTTTCACGTTGGGCTAATAAAACCTCGCGTAACCCGATGACGCGGTGGTAGCTCGAATCTAGGTATAGTCTTCGGTTACCGCGAATCGGTTAAATGCGGGCATTGCGAACATTCGTTACTAGGTTACTCGTTACTGGTACATTGCGAATATTTCGAAATTATTGAAAATATACATACACGAAATACAAAATTCTAGAATATATAAGACACATCGATTTTTTAAGGACGAGTGATCGTTAGAGAGTGTTATAAGGGTTATCGAATATTTAAGAAATATCAAACTTCAGCTTCACCCGTCTAATTAAAAAAGAAAAACAGATTGTAGAGTAGATATGAGACGTATGCTATTAAACGAACCTGCCACCATTCCCGATTCTTTATCCAGCTGTTCATCGGTTCTTTTCTTCCCCTTCAAAGGACTAAAATGGCGAGCCAACGATGTCGTCTATCCACGTTAAGAACAAAACCAAAGACGTGCACTTTGCTCTTTCCTGTCGGACCACCACAAAGCGAATTGGGCCAAACCATCCGCGTTAACCGCGCGCAATCAGGACGGTTTTCGCGGGTGCGCATTATGGCCGCCTCGATGGAGGAAAACCATCGAATCCAAGAGGTTCTGTCAAGCGTTCCACAAATACGCCACGTGTTTGCCGTCATCTTATGGTAAAATTTGATTACCCGCTCCCCTCGTACCCTGGATCGACGTAAGTCCTCCTCGACTCCTCGCCCGTAATGCGACAACTTATGAAAAATCCTCCGGCTTTCGGATGGCTTTGCCCGCCGATGTGCCCCTTCGAGGCAAAGCCCCGTGACGCAATCGCCGGAACGAACGGGAGGCAAACATTACGCACGATTTTGCATCGACCCTCCTTACCTCGGGCCCATTTTGCGTGCAAACATAAAATGCGTGCAAAATCCCTTATGTCTTTTTCCCCATCGAAGGCTTCCATCTCGTTTGCTTTTATCGCGCGATTCGAAAATATCCGCGCCTTTTCGAAAATATGCCCCACGAATATCGTCGCCAGCTTCTTCCTGCGTGGAAGGTATCCTCCTTTCTCGTGGAAGATCTCGGCTTCGTTCTTTTTATCGCGTAATTATCGCCAAAGTATTATCAGGCTATTTAGTTCGTATAATATATAGTAAAACAAGGGAGAACGCAGAGTCGCACTTTACAATCTGCCACTATATTAGCGTGCTGTTTAATACGATGACATGCGCGAAAGCCGATACGAGGAGATACCATTCAAAATAACGATATGCACGAGTGTGATTATAGCGAACGCGATTGTACGCCTTTTACAAGGATGACAGGCGCAAAGTCGGTCTGAGCGATACATCGTCCAAAGGGATGACATGCGTGGCATTCGCCATAGCGATGTACCGGAACTGAGAGGTTAAAGGTTCGAGTAATAAGGGACCGGGCTTCCATCCGAGGGCTGCTTTTTCGCGGCAGCGCACCGCGCTGCTAAGCGAGAGGGGCCCAGAAAAGCTGCACGACCGCATTCGCCGGTCGTGCAGTAAATATTCTTCCTCATGCATTATTTAAGCGCGAAGTGTCTTGTTTCGCGGGCTACACTACGCTCGAGAGACGCCGATTCTTTACGGCGGCACTTTCTTTTGTTTATGCACCCGGCCTGGCGCGAGGGCCGTGATATACGCCCCCGCGACTGCCGCACCTGTAGAGCTTGTCCCTCGGAAAATAGGGACTTTCACTTCGGCAACTAGGATCGCTACGCCGGGCAAATACTCGACCTTGGCCACCCTGGCCTTAACCCCTTCCCACGTTTTAACGAGTTTGACTCGCGATTAAGAGTTTTGCCTCGAACCCGAATAACACGAGTCAGACTCGTAGAATGAAAGTTGGGCCGAACGTGCAAAATCGGGAGTCAGATGCATGAAATGATTTCTTACCGGTTGCAATCGTGATTTAGTCAGGATTTAGGTCGCGATTCTTATAATCTACGTTACAAAGCAATTTCGACTCGTATCGCAATTGTTTTCGAGCATCGCTCCTAGTCGGAGACGAAGAGCAGCCTCCTGTGTGTAGTGAAAGAATAGTTTATATCGGTGAAAGTATGCGGAATTATTGATCGTACTTTGGATTTTTAAGACCAACCATAAGGATCGTTCGTACTAGCACGGTGTCTTAGAAGCGAAGTTATCAAACTTTCGCCATCCTCTGAAACTGAATTCCTTTCAATCCACCATCGAGCGCTCATTACCGCAAGCGAGGGGGTTAAAGTACGAATCTCAGGATGAGAAAGGTCACCTTAACTCAACGCGGTATCTCGGGTGCAAGATTAGGGATTAAATTTTCATCTGCCCCCACCCCGACCTGGTCGCGCGTTGTTTTTCATACACGACTCCACGCTCTGCCATGCATAATTCACCGTTTAATACCGTCTTGACGTTAAAATTTAAGGTCAGGGAGTTAAGCTATCCGCGAAGGAGCTCGTGGCAGGGAAGGGGGACTCTTCCAGGAGGTCGGAGAGGGGTTGTGGAAAAGCGTAGGACGTAGGTTGCGTTATTTCGCTCGAGGGAAAGTTCGATGCACGATTCCATCCTGAGACGACGTCCTCCTTTGTCCCCCGCCCTTTTCCATCGCCAGTACCTCGCCTCAGCCGCGTAACTTCTCCCCGATTTCGTATTCGAATTGCCACCTCCGACATCAGTCAAGATTTCTTGCACGTATATCGCCCGAAATTCCCCACGCTAATATTCAGCACCGAATACCGCCAACGCTCTTTATGCAAAGCGCCGAGTTTTTCTGAGACCCTGGAGGTAAGGGCGACACGTAGGGAGGAGTCCGACCACGTACGACTGGTGCGTCATGTAAACAGAAAATATCGTTTTTCCCCGTTCTTCGGATATTTTCTCCTCCCCCTCTCCACCACCACCCCTGCCCCCCCCCCCTCCCCTCTCACCTACCGAGTGATGGACAGATATGGATAAAAGTGAGGAATATAGTGCGGCTACACGAGTTTAACACGTTCTCGGACACGAATGCTGTAGCATCGATTTTCGTGCTGACGCAATATGACACGAATATTGACCCGTATCGACGTGGATACTATGACGTTCGTTGTGCTTAATGTGGAAAAACGATCGGATCGCTATCTCATTTGCGAAGGTTGTATAGGATAGAAACGATAGGGTTATACTAATGTGGGATGGATGAATGTATTGTTTGGGAAAATAAAACAGCGGGGATACTTAGGATTCTTTGAAAGAAGGGTTAAATGATTACGCAGGATGTTGTATAATAGAGAGGGATGTATATATTGAATTTCATAGGAATTTTTTACGATTTCAGTGATGCTTGAAGGACTGCTGACCGTTGTCCTTTTTACATCACGCGTCCTCCTAACGGCACGTGGAGCTCGAAACCTAATCTGCGCCGGATATGCCGCGAGTTATCGTTGCATCAAATACGTAGCGCAAACTCTTACGATAACTAGCAAAAAATGATATTCCGAGTACTTGAAAAAAAGCGTGTCCGATTAAAATTTGGATATCGCGATCGGTTTAAAAGATAAATCATCTCTCCTTTCCTCGCAAACCGATAAAACATTGGATATCCACGGGCGAGCCAAGCGATCAGCAAACTGTACGGATGAACCGACGAGTTATAACGATAAAGATCGACGATGAATTCACATACGAGACGAAAGATGAACGATTAAGGGACATACGAAGAATAAAGGCAATACGAAATCCACGGTCGGAACGAAAAACAGTGGATAAAGCACCGCGCTCGAGTTTTACAAGATTTATTCCGAATATTCGAATCCTCGCACGACGCTCGTTCCTCCCATACATTTTCACGTCCGATTAAGTTCAAAAGCTAAGTCGCGCGGTGCGTAATAAAGCAGTCCACCATGGCGGACATCGAGGCGTATCTCCGAGGACGACGCTCTGTAAGATCGATGCCGCTATATAAATCCAAGATCGGCGTTTTGGCTGGTCGGACGACCTTACAGGATTTTATCCAGCTCGTGCTCGTGTAAATTTCGCGGATCGCCCACTTCGGGGCCCGCAAATTTTCGCATAAATCGGCGCAGGTGGCACTAACCTCCGTATACGCGCTACTTATGCGACGTGCCGAAGTTACCGTAGATCTCTCTTAACTCCGAGCGACCTTTTTTATCCGGCGAAATTTATCGAGTTATAAATTATCCGTGCACCGTCGCCTCTCGTAGCTACGCAAACAGGAGGGGGGCGGGGGGTAGAGGGGAAAGGCGCTTTGGGGTACGTAACGCGGTGTCGAACAGGAAAGTGCACTTAGGGGATAACGATTACGCTTATCTGCTGTTCGTGGGAAAGTAATCGTAGATCGGCGCGAATGAAAGTCCATTCGATCATAACGCGTGATAACGTCGAACTACTTCCGGTACCGCTAATCCGCAGGTGTGATCGACTTTATAATAATCTTGCGCCTATCGTAGAACGATCGATACGATAGCGATGTCGAGTGAGAAGCTGGCGGGAGAATATCAAAGCGACCATTATCGCGTCCGGAATAGGAGGATAAATATTCCATATCGTGATCGTAGGAATTCCAAGTCGGTTACTTATATTTGCTTATTGAGATCACTTTTACGGTTTCGTTCACAGGGATTGAACCAGCGGAAGAATTCGAGCAAACCGGAAGTCTGACAAACGACAATTAGCGATCTTTACTCCCCGATTAGTCCCTTCTAACCTACCATTAGCACACAAAGCGCACGCCGTATGCGCTGAGCATCTAATCGATCATACGTGGACAGGAAGATCTTCCATTTCCAAGTGCAAATTGCCCTGCATCGGTCAATTAATATTCTAACCAGTATTCGGATAAGTATCCGTAGCTCCTAGAGCAGTGTTCAGGAGCCAGCGAGCGCATTGGCTCATACCGATTTTGGCGCATCGCGCCAGTTAGGGTGCGCGAATAATTAGGACGCAGGAATAATTAGAGCGCGCGAATAATTAGGATCCCGGATCTAAGGATCACGCGCGTGCAGCTTGCGGCGCCAGGAGTCGCGGCCGCTGACCCACGGATTGGCCAGGATCAGCGCACCGTGCGCCAATTCGTGCGTTCCAACGCCATAGAGGAAGCCATATGGAGCCCCTGTGGAGATGTCCTCCGTTTTAAATTCCGCGCCTTTATTGAACAAGCCTTTAGGAAAAGGCCGCTCTCTGTATAGAACCCTTATTAATAAACTTTGGTGTACGTTCTATCCCGTTGTGTTCCACTCGATCCAAGCGGCTGTCCACCGTGTCAAAGCCAGTTCTTGTTTTCTTAATCGCGTCGACTTCGCGCGTCGGATTTACGACTCGACGAGAGCAACGCCCCACCCAAAAAGCGAACAACCAGGATAACCGGCACTCCGCAATTTCCACTTTCGGCTGATTCTCGAATACGCTTCAAAATTCATTACTTCCCTTACCGCGGCCAGCGGGCCAATCGTTCACACTGTACACAGAGCACGCGTGCTGAGCATCCGAGCGCGCATCGAGCATCCAGGGTGAGAACAGGCACGATGTTCGAAAAATCTATCGACGGGCAAATGAACAAAGCCAGAGTGCGCGGAGGGCGGGGTGGGGGGAGGGGCTGAATGGCCCTCTTGAAATTCAACGATCGGTTTATACCCGCAAAAAGCATCGGGGCTTTGAATACAGGTACTCGAGCGGACCATTCGCGGGTTTATCTTATTATCGGTGAGAGCCGCGTCGTATCGCGCGATACGCTCTTGAAATCCAAAATGCAAATTTCACTCGGCACTGCGAAAACGAGATTGGAACGAGAGACGGCCTTCCGTGCGGTTGCAGTTCTCGTTTGAGCCCGGGGCGATCGGATTTTTGTCTAATAAGATTCGACCGCGTGGGGAGAGATCCTGGGGAACGAGGGAGGCCGGGAGGAGGAGAGGCGGGGTTTGTTCCATATTTAATTACGATATCCTCCTTGAGCGCTCAAAATCCCAATTGCGCTCGTGTCCGACTGCAGAGGCTGCGGAAGACTGATACGAAGGATGTTATCGCGCGACCGACGTGTATCTTTGGGATCGAGCTCGAGGATAGATGGTGATCTGAGCGGAAATTGGAGGTAGATTTCAAGGTTGACGATTATCTGGGTTATCGAGCCTGCTTTATGATGTCATCGATTATATCGATTGGGTTGATGTGGTCTGCGAGTTGACTTTGCGCGATACGTGTAGCGTTTTGTCAAGATCGTCGACTATTTTACGAGCGACTCTTTTTTTATTTAAAGTTGAATCGCTGTTGGACGATACTGAAGAATTTGCAAAGGTGCTTCGAGTGTTTGGTTCTTTTCTCTTTTAAGCCTATTGAAATTAGGAATTATTTGGTATTGTTTTGCGTCGATTTTTATTGCTCGATATTTGCTCGGTGATGTAATATCGAATATTGCTCGAAAATTCCCATCTTCGCGATTCGATCAAAATTACGCGAAGATTACTCCGCGGACAAGTTGCTGGACTAAAAGAGTTCTCACCGTAGAACAGAAGCTTCTATAAACTAACTTTCTAATCTGATTTTTCAAAAGTTTGCGAGTAAGAGTTTTCGAAAGTGTCATCCTTGCGGAGAACTTTTTTCACGCGTGCCACTCCTATTCCTTTGGGCTCCAATGGAGATGTCGAGTTTCAACGGGCTTTTAGACGCCTATTATATATTCCGTACCATGAATTTTGATTTTGCGCGTCGGAATATTAATTATTCTGTTTACACGTGCCACGCTGACCTGGAATCCTGACATCTGAAAGGTATGCGCGCCTCGTTGATCAGAGTGTCCTTCCCCACGCGTATTACACGAGTATTCCTGGTTTGGCACGCGCGACAAATTAAAATGCTTCAAATCTTTATCTACAGCCGTAACAGTCAATCCTGAATATATTTACACCACACTTATAACACAGTGAGGCTCAACGACGAAAACGCAGTACCCACGAAGAGTATAATAAGAGAACAAAAGAGACGAAAGGGGCAAAGAAAAACAAGCATCCGCTGATAGTCAATCTCTGCAAATCCATCCGAACCTTCGAACGATCAAGAAAAACACCAGCGGCAATTGACATCCGTCAATCCACGCGGTTGCTACTCGAAATACAGAAGAATCAAGGAAAGTCGCGAAGAGAGCGTCGTCGAGCTTGAGCGGCGCGACATCGAAACACGTTTCCAAGAAACACAGAGTTCGTGAAATTGATCAAGAGAAAAGGAGTTCATCCCTTCCCACCGAAGAGCCCTGACGTCACGGGGATTCTACAGTATTCATCCTGCCCCCGACTTTCCAAGCCAGGACCTTTTCCTCGGGGCGAGACGTCTCGTCAGTCTGGCGCAATGTCTTAACTTTCCGCGGCACAGAGGAGAGGGACACAATGGTACCGATCCTGGCGATTCCGGCACGTGTTGGCAGGGATTAGGAGGAGGAAAATAGGGGACGAGGAGTCGAGGAAGGATCGGGACAGGATCGTTTTAATCTGCGGGAAGGAGGCGACGGCAACTGCCGCCTTATTGAACCCTTATATTGGAACTTCCCAGCGGCGTGACCAAACTCACTCGGCCACTCGGCGCGGCCACGGCGCTGGAAAAGGCCGATCGATCGACCTTTGTTCCTCGCAGAAAGGATCCTCGCCCCGTCGAGACCTCCCCCACCTTTGTTGTTTGTAGTGGCCCGCAATAACCTGGAAAAATAAAGCATCGACATCTTTCCTGATACAATCTCCGACCCTTTGAAAAAGTGAAGGAGGACGCCGAGGAAGGGGCATCGGGATTGGGAGGGGCAGGAAGGAAAAGTTTCCCACTCTTATTCCCATTAGAGTGTACTCACTTCTACTGAACTCCCGCGGAAACCAGTATCGCTGCTCCCCTCCTTGCGGCCCTCCCTTCGCCCTCGCAACGCCACTGCCACCTCCCCCCCCCCTCCAACCCCAGGAAGTCGAGTGCATTCGGATTTATCCCCATCGTTACGCTTCCATTGAATACTAAATGGCACGATTCATCATTACCTTCAAGTTTGTTCTCGGAAAACTAATAACTCATCGCGGAACTCGTTTTGCCGCGGCCGTTGGAAGCTGGCTGGTGGCGCGCACACAACCTTGCTTCTCGGATAGGTGATTTTCGAAAAATACCATCGACGTACGCGGCCGGCTAATGGCGGATTGTCTCTGCGGGAAATCGGGACCGGTAATGAGCACTGCGTAACGCTTCGATTTTCTGGATTATGTTACGTATTTCTGATCGATGTATCGATGAAGAGCCTTTCGCTCTGGGTCGATATCCAAGTCTCGAAAGGTTTCGAGGTCGGGAGAAGAGAGTCGTGCTCTGTACGTGCGTAAATACATCATGCAATCGTAAATTATAAATATTAGGTGAGTGCAAAAGTTCGTGCGGAGTTTCAATAAATGAAGTTATGAGAAACTCCGCGCGAACTTTTCCACTCATCCAATATATACCTATTCCATAAGAAAAAAAATCGATTAGTCCAGCGGCAAAGCTTTTGGGCCAAACACAATGTATCATCGGAGTCTTAGATTTCCACGCAAAACGCCTTGCATAATTTCCAAGGATGCAACATCGCGTTCGAAGGTCCGCGGACGAGGAAATGGTCGGGACTTTTGCCGGTGATTTTTGTCAAGACGATTCAGAGTTGTCGGGACGGTTCGGAAGGTACGTTCGATTCTACTGGGACAATGCTTAAGTGGCTGTTATCGCGTTCGAGCACAAGCCACCGGGCGTTCCTGACCCATTTCGAGGAAGGTCCTGCGGGATGCAATAATACCATCTCCTATGCCGGCACATATCTCGAATACCCGGCAAATGGTCCACTGCAATATAATGAGAATTACGTTGTGCATTATCGTAAACGCTTCATACCCAGGGCAAACAATCTGCGGGTAATTACCTACCGACCAAATAGTTGTCGCAAAGCGTAACGGTGAGTAAATGGCCGCGTGGACAAACGGGTGGCGTAATTAATTTTTAACGGACCTTTGCACGGACGATGCCTTCCTCGCGCGAAATTAATCGCGGGGGGAGGGCGAAGCATCGATTAAAGCCACCCAACCTAGCGGCGAAGAATAACATCTTTAAGGATTCTACGGACCAAGCGGACGATATGAAGAATTTACAGGACGCTCGCTGGACCTTAAAAATGAATTCTCGAATACACCAAAACCCTGGCGTCGAAGCATTTTCGTGCCTTAAAAATGAATTCTCAAATACACCAAATCCGATAAGTCGAAGCATTTTCGCGCGACGGATATTCTCGTCGCGTTGCAAAAATTACGAGGATAGAACGGCAAGTGTCGCGCTCCCAGCGATCCGGGGAAAGCGGTTGAAACGCGATGAGACGATTAACGATCGGAGAAGACGAGTTCGACGAAAGATATTCATCGCCCCGCGCCTCGTCGAATAACAACGCATCGTTTTAGCCGCGGGGCGATATTACGAGCGTGCGAAACGAATTCCCAACAAATATTCGCGATCGCGTATTTCAACGCGGCCGCCCTCAGAGCGGAACGCCATTTATATAATGCTGGTTTTAGTGCGGCGCAAGGGCCCGTGAGAATTGTACAACTCTCGGTGGAAATCTGGCGCGTTTCAAGCACGAATTATAGCGCACCGGGAACGGACTATGGAATATCTTTTTACCGTTCTTGACCGTTGCGCGCCCGTGGACCGCGAAAGCCGCTGTACATTCTCCGGAGCCGCAATTAAGAGCCGGCGCTCACCGCTGCCCGATTATTCCAGAATTATATTCCTAAAATGCATTATTGCGGTGCGCGTACTCATGGCAAGTGGTGCACCCTGGAGAATGAAATAAACCACCGGCACCGTGAATATCGATAGTCCCCGGTTGCGTTACTGGCCGAACGGTGCAATGCCCGGTGAACGAGGAGGAGGGGGAAATTGGCGGCCCGTAGTAGACACCAAGATTCGTACTTGTTCGTTTATATCCGGTCGTGATCGGTGTATACTTGGTTTTGACTATAAAGAGGGTTCTTCCTTATCCTCGATGTTAAAAGTTTAATACGTATAATAAGTATAATATATAATATGTATAATACTATATGATAAAGGTAGAATACGATTGACATTGGCGACTGTTCCCTAATTTCTTCCCCCAAATTTCTCTCGATAAAGATACTTAAAACGTATATTCAAGGCACATACGAAAGTACGCCTTCCGTCGCGTGGCACGGTCGTCCTTCGGAGTGACTTATCCGCGATATAACCCGAAGCGCGAGCGTTCGCGTACTCCGATGTTCCCGAAGCGGGCGTTCACGAAACTTTTTTCATTCTTCGCAGTGGCGGAGTGTGTTCTTAAAGTTTCTCCTCCCCCACACCGTATCTCGAACGAGCTATATACATATAAACCACGCGCGTCGGACGCGCCTTTTTGATTTTATCGGCCTCAAAAGCCCTTCCTCCCGGGGGGGGGGGGGGGGGGCGAAGAGGAAAACGAAATACGACGCCGCCCGTTGGAC
>JBCFXI010001566.1:0-18283 GCA_038496175.1 Ampulex compressa | reverse complement strand
CGTACCCCCCCCCCCCCCCCCCCCCCCCCCCCCCCCCCCCCCCCCCGAGAAGAGGAAATCGAATTACGTAGGAGCCAGTAGGAACGGCTCGTTCGACGCACTTGTCAAACTTCCATCGGGGAGAAATTGTTTCGCTCCTCCGCCGCGAAACTTTCCGATTCGGATCGAGGCGCGACCGCGAGGAGGGGTGGTTCCCGGAGCCGCTGGGGGCGAAGGAGGGGCGCAAAACGAGTTTCACGCTCGTTAACATGAGAAAGCAGCGGGGAATTGGCAAAAGTGTCGTTCCTTCTGACCAAAGGAACAACGGCCCGTATTACGGTCTTGTAAACGCTTACTCGCCTTTGCGGACGACAAAGCCAGCCGGATTGTAAGCACGGCCCCTTTATTCGCTCCCCTTTCTCGGCCAGATTTATGAACGCTTTCGCGGCGCTTGTAATGCGAACGACGTATGCAGCGCGGCAAAGCGGCTTGCGGCTTCTGTCACGGCTGGAATATGGCGTTTCTGACGTCCGCGATTCCGAAGCTCCCCGCCATTCCCCATAAATTATCGCGCAGGGGGCGCCCACGGCGCGAATTATGTTCGGTTCTCGCGAAATTCGGTTTAATTCCCGGAATTCCGCGAATTCTGTTTATCACTCTATTTCTCCGGGAGTCGCCGTTAATTAACGCGCGCTGAAGCGCCCGATGCGCGCCCTCCTCCGAAAGCTCGGCGTGTTCGAAAGCTGGACGAGGCCGGTCGTTCGATCTCCGGCTTTGACTATGATTAAGCGCTCTAACGTTCGTTATCCGAAGCGAATTACTTTGCGCGGGGTATTCGTTTTTAACCCGATTTAACGTTATCTGCTTAACATTACTATCTAGAAGTATGGTACTTTAAATTACCTTGCTCCTCGTTGGTTTCAGAGCGATCGGTGATTCTTGGTTCGACGGAGAAACTACTTGCTTACTTTATATTTTAATTCTCTTTAAACCGTGAAACTAAAGTTGAACCAAAACTCTTTGAAGTTTGTAATTTTCCGATATTAATAACGAATGAAGTTTCTCACGATTTCGGATGTAACGACGCCACGTCGATGATCACCTCGAATTCTAACCCAAGGGCCAATGCGAGTGGCATTGGAAACTTTATCGAAATCAGTCGCGGACGCGGCGGAATATGGAAGACGTTAAATTTTAGTGGTTTTGGATCCGTGTCAAAGCTACTAGCCAAAAGTCAATTTGGTGCGGGTCAGTACACCGTGAAAGCCGATAACGGATATTTTAAGGCTAGTGAAATTCGCCCGGAGGCTCGACTGGGACTCGCGCTCGTTTCTTCAGGATCGCGCTCTTCTTTTCCCAGTGATTACGACCGCGAGCCGCGTATCTCCCTCTTTTCGTTATCCATTAAATCTCGCCTTCATTTTCAAAGCCTGCGATACATTTAAATTCTCAGCCGATATTTAACGATGATACAAGATAGCGTCGATAACTTGCAAACATCTTCGTTGGAAATTCGAAGCGAGAAATCGAAGGTTTACTTATTCATTTGAATTTCCTCGCGTGACTCTACAAATCCCGATTCGAAGCAAGCATATCTGCGCGGATGAACAGAGAAATACGGAGGGACAGACAGAAGGGATATACCGAGGAAAATAACGGTCCGCGATATTCCCTCCTTTACAACAATTTACGTCGACTCACAGTGGCGCCTGCAAACAGAATAGATTCGAACAAAAACGCGTAAAGCAAAGCTACATCGCGTTACAACGTAGCTCGCTATTCCTTGTAAAAAATTCAGGGTGAACCCGATTAGCAGTCTCCTCGAGGAAATGTCCAGGGGGGAGAAAAGTGCACGAGAATCGCTCCGAACAGATAAGAATATATTCCAGGAAGGTAGGGCGCAGTACACAATTCCGTGACCAGATATCCCAGACTTGGCCCCTTGTTCCGCGCTCATAGACGGGCACGACATCCGCGCTAGGTGGAAACGCGCAAGAAATTCTCTTTTATCAAACGCGAAACCTTTGCGCCTCGCAGCGGGGCGCTCGATTTTTGGCGGTGTCCGCGGACAGCATTTTTCCCCGACGAGGACCGCTTTGAAGTGGCGGCGAAAAAAAAAACAGACCGATCGGGAAGAATATTAATATTCGAGAGTCAATAGGGTAGGGAAATCAGGGTCAGCGGTTTTGTTGTCGAGGTATCCGGTATCGACTAATGAATAAATGTATTCAACTCTATGGATATTGCAGAATCGGAGCGATGAACATTTGCCGAACCTTCCGAAAGATCCGGGGCCTTTCAAAGGACGCATATCGGGAGGCATCGCGCCACAAAGGTAACAACTTTTTTCAAAAATTCAGTTTCGCGACAGACGCTCTGTGCACCTGTCACAGAATAAACTTCGTAGTTTTCGCTGGTCGGAAGGATTTATTTTCACAGCCTTGCGTAGATACACGCAGCGCAGTCGTAGGAATAGGCGATAATACCTATTACTTGTAACTCACTATCGCATACACGGTCGCTCTATTTAATCGCGCGAACGTTACTTCTGTTGGATAATTATCCCTTTGCTATCTTACGCATTGCCAGTTACAGTGACCTCTTTTTGGAGTACTTTTAACTCCTCCAATATGCATATGGGGAGCACAGTTTAGTTTCGTACCTGAGCGAGTTCGGTTCCTACTAGGTACTTTTCGAATTTAGCGAGCCGTGCAATTCACGGTCGTTTGCGCCAACACAAATTTTGTTCTTAATACCGGTGGTTATTAATCCAGTGGATATTTACGGTTAGATATTATTATAGGAATGACTATTTAATAAAGGATAAGTGTATCATGCCGATATCCGTTTAATTAGTCATGCTATAATAATTTCAAGCGTAGACTCTCATCCGATTTCGACGCTTTCACGTTCCGCGCAGCGCTCGAATGGCTAAGCGTTAAGCGCCGCCGCGTGTTTTCGTAATATCGTCTCGTTCTCTTAAATCGCGACATCGTCGCTTCTGGCGCAACATCGTATTTCCGCGTGACAAGAAAAATCCTCGCGACTTTTTCTCCCGAGGTGCCGAGAACGCTTTAGATTTTTTCTCGCTTCTCCACGAGGGAACATAAGTTGCAGCATTCTGAAATACTCGATGCGCTCAACTCGGAACGCCCCTCGAGGACACGATGCCGCGAGGATCCAAAAGGATTACGCGTACGTACGTACGCGAAGCTGATAGACTTTGGTTGCGAACAGAACCGATTCTCGTGCATGTTGCCCCATCTAAGTGGTCTTTTATTGGCCGATACGTTTGCTTTGAGGGAAAAGGTTCGTTTAACACAATGCCGCGTAGGTTGGGATTTTTAAAACGTGGCATTTGAAAGAGGGTGCTTGAATAAAGTTACTTCCTCCTGATTAGGAGGAGATATATCAGGGAGTTGAAAGAAGATATTTAGAGAAGTACGATAATGCGGGGATTCTTCTAATTGAAAATTCCATATTTATTAAGAACGTAAGAATACGAAAGACGTCATTGACATTCGAAGAATTTTTTGAAATTCTGATCGTGTGAAATAAATCGCGCCTGCAATACTTTTCCAAGCATCTCACGTTGTACGATTTATCGGCACGTGTTTCATCGTCGCATTTGTCACTCGATGCAACGTTTTATGCACATTTTATTTTCGATTTACGATTAAGGTTAAACAACGAAAATGGCAGAAGTTTAATAAAATCATGGATTCGATGTTTCTGGGGCGTGTAAAAATATACAGAGAAATCAATGGGTTTGAGTGATACATCTAGCGCAGGGTTGGGTAAAGATGAGATAGCGGTGTAGAGCGAACTATTTTCAAGAACCGCACAAAACACCTTTTAACGGGGGCACTACTCTTAAACATCTCGCATAACTCAATGATCGCGGGAATAAAAGTTACGATACCAACAGCCGACTCACTACTCACCATTACAAGCCAACGCGTTCTTCCACGCGCGCCTTATGGTCGGCCATAAGCTCCTAACCCCGAACGTTTCCACGATCGCTTTGCGAAATAAGATTTCCAAACGTCCAACGTCAGTGCCACTCCTTCACATCGTGATCATACAAGAAAACCTCGGAGAAACCATCGAGATTTTGTGTTTCTCGAGCGCGTATAAAAGTGCGCGAGGGAAAGTGTTGCTATCAAGTTTGGACGGAGCGTTAAAAGTACGGCTCCTGTAAAAGAAACCACGATGTCCCCAAAGTAGTAACGTTCTTCTAACCAGCTCGCGTAACTCGATGATGGCGGGCATAAAAGTTACAGTATGAGCAGTCGACTTAACTGCCGCTTTACCATCAAGCGTGTCCACCTATATACGCGGACCGCCACAAGCTCCCCATCCTGCGATCCTTTCGAGATCGCTTTACGAAACGACACCTTGGTGCGTTCATGCATTCTCGATACGCGGGGGAAGATCACTCGTAGATTACCTTTTCCTTCGTCGGATAGGCCTAGACAGGTTTTTTGTGCGATTAGGATCACGAGTCGAGCAGTGCTTCCATGGGGCTTTGAGGTTTGAGCGAAGAAATGTATGGCTGAAGATTCTATGAATCTAAACCTATCGTCGGAACATATAGTTACTGACTTCATTATGAATTTTTTTTTCACAAATTGGGCGATTTTTGTTCGCCGATTGTATAGTGGGTTTGGCTATGTTATTGTTAGATACAAAGAAAACTGAGGCGTAAATAAGCATCTGCTCGCTAACCATCTCCCTTTCGACATTGCAAGACAGTTTTGTACATTAGTACGTATATTCACTAACTTTCCACCATTCCTCTTTCTCCTCTCCAACTTAGTCAGCGATTTTGGTACTTTTCCAGGATCCAAATCCCGCGCAATATTATCCAACCGTATCTTTTCCCTCTCCACTTCTCCGCAATTCTCCATCTACCGTTGGTACACAAATAATTATTACCCGGAATCTGTTTGACGGCGATACTTCCCGCTCGCCAACGCGATTCATCGGGCCTCTGTGATTTTGGTCAAACCGCGATTAATATCGTTCGTCATTTCGGCAAATTGTACTTCGTGATTTGATGTGCTTTAAACGTACAATATCCGCAACTCCCGCGTCCCACGTGAATTACGGTTAGTTAACCGGGTATCGATTAATATCGTACGCGGATCGATTATACCAGTCGGTTATCGTTACCCTAGGCGATCCGCGGTTCGAAGCAGCGCACAAAAGGAGTTTATTGCGTTAATGTAAATTCCGCGATATTGCAGCGATGGCGATTGCAAAATCGGATTAGGAAACAATACGTACGGGACGTTGGTCGCGAGTGCTGCTGGGGGAGAATTTTGGATCTCGCGTTTCGAAGGACGGGACTGCGAGGTCGAGAGAGCCGAAAATACGCTCGACTCTCATCGTCAATGGTTTTCCATGCGATATGTATAGTATATGTAGCTATATGTGTAGTGATATGTAGCTCTGGTGATTTCGAATCCACCTTAAACCAGGTAGGTCCCAGGCCGAGTGACCTTAGCAGTCGTTGTCGAAAATGAATAAAAAAAAGCACGATAATTTAGTAGGAGCTTTAGTAGGAGCTTTAGTAGGAGCTTCGATGGCGGATCGAGCTAAAAATATTTCTGACATTCTTAGCGGCGTTTAATCGACACGCGGTATAAGTTGCAGCATCGAGCCGTATCTTACGTAATTCTAATGTTTTTTTATTCGGCTACGATAAAGCGTTATCTCTGCGTCTTTAACGATCCATATCGATATCTTACATACCTCCGATTACTCGTCGCTTCGCTACGATAAAGCTTTATCTTCGTATTTTTTAAGTTCCGCGTAAAATCGTACTTAAAAGCTCGCGCTCGGTTCTTTAAAATTCACGACAAACTCCATAAACCGATGGCAAGGAATACAACGAGTACGCCTCGGCCAGTCGAAGCCTGGCGTATCCAAAAAGCGGGAAAAAAAGAATTGGCAATCGAAATCAATGAAAGGACGACAGAGAAGCCGGCGGACGTGCGAAATGGAAGAATTCGAATCTCGCAACGCCGCGAATCTCCTAGGGAAAGTTTTCGTCCGCTCGTCCGAGAAGTAGCTCCTCCCGGACCTAACTACCGTGTAATTAGCTTCTCCAGTTTACGGCGAGAGGATCGGTGAGGGGCGCGGCCTCCACCGGAGGACCTTATCTCCAAATCCACGGTGGAAGGGCCGAAGGGGCGCGCGACGCGGCGGCGTTTAGGGCTGATTCCGGCTGAAACGAAAGGAAAAATATTTGGGTCATGATAAATGGCCCGGTGTACAGGCGTGAGTACATATTCTCGGCTGGGGGTCAAATTCGCTGGCTAAAAAATGGAACGGACGAGGGAGCGTTTGGCACCTCTTCTGCCTTTTTCTTTCCCTTTCCCTGCCTCTCTCTCTCTCTCCCTCCCTCCATCTCTCTCTGTCTCTTCCTTCCTCCCTCCCTCTCTCTTTCTCTCCCTCTCTCTCTCTCTCTCTCTTCGTTCTTCTCTCTCCCTCTCTCTCTCTCGCCTTCCATCCTCCTCGACGAGGTCGACAAGGGTGCTGGCGGATAGGACGTGCATCAGAGGGTGGACACCACCCCCCGTGTTATGGCGAAAGGGCGGAAAGGCGGAGGTGGATGGAGCGGGGCTTCGGGCACGACGTAGCCACCCCCTTTATCAAAGGCCTTGGCACTTTGCCACGTCGCACCGCATAATGAAGCAGCACGCTGGGCTTCGGTTATAGCGGCGCCGGGGCTCGTGTTTTGCCTCCCGTAGAATGGTTTATTGTGCCGTACAGCCGCACCCCCCCCCTGCCCCGCCGCCTTCTCGCCCCCCGCCATCGCCCCTCGCCTATGATATTCACATTGGCATTCGTCTGTTCCTGCTCGCGAGACGGTGAGTAAATGCGCCCCGTGTAAATCCCTAATGCGCATTACCGCACTTCCCAGGCGTCGGTTTGTTACTCGGAGACGCGCTAAGAATTGCCACCGTCCCCTCCCTGAGAGTTCTCGGGCTCCCGTTTCTTAGGCGTTTTACTTGGGCCGCCCTCGTGGCTCGCGCTTGGAATTGTTTTGGGGATTTTATTGCGAAGAAGGTGTGGGCGCGTTGTGCGAGGAAGTTCGAGAACAGGTTTTTTTTTTTCGATTCATTTTTCGTCACCGACTGCTAAGGTCATTTGGTCTAGGATCTACTGTTTAAGGTTTAAGGTGGGTTTCGAACCACCAGAGCTACGGTATACGTAATACATGGAGAAACTAGAGGTGATGAGCGTGGAGTACAGGTTATCTATTCGTGAGTATCTATCTTTTCTGCGGGTTTCTTGAGTAATGAAATGTGGTGTAGGATCGATCGGGTTTGTTATCGTGGTTTCTTAAACTTTTGATATGGACGACCACCTTTGATTATCCCAGGGATTATTTCTTATTTCCTATTATGGATTTTCGAAAAAGAACTGAATTATGCAGCCCTTGTTCAGAAGGGCCGAATATTTTCGGGGGCGAAGCTGCGGTGCACGTGAACAAAACTGAGCAGCAGTTTTCATTAATCCCGCATTATTGGCGGGGACAATAAAACGTCACTCGTTGCCAGGGTATAATTAACACCCAACGTTTGTTCGAGGATGCAATCATCTACGGAACAGTAGTCGTCCTAACAAGGAGATTATTGCCGCGCTCGGCTTAAATTATGCAAGCAATAAACCGCTGAACCCTGGATTTGCAAGAGGGGACCCGTAAGTCCGCATTCATAAGCAACGACACCTGCAAATCCGCGCATTTCGCGATACGGGTGATCGGGGATGCTTTAAGCATTAATGTTTTCTCCACTTTAACTGCGGCTCCATAACACGTTGGCGCGTTATCTCCGGCGCTGAATCTAAATACCTTAATACAATTTGGTTTGTAAACCAAAGGCATCTATTTTTCTTTCCGTGAAAAAAAATCCCAAAAAGGGAGCCTTGGTGGAAACAGAGATGATTAAAATAAAATATTTGTGGAAATACATATCGAACGTTTTTTTTTTCTATTTAAAAACACTGAATGTCTGCAAGTATTATTTTCGAGAGCTCGCAAGAGGAGGAATGAGACGACGAGTCATCGAAGATACATAGTATCGAACGCTCGTTTCATCGATTCAACGTAAATTCTCTTCACTTTCAGACGGAGTTAATCAGCGTTATATCAAAGCAAACTAGTTGAAACATCACCGATTCGTCAGCCTCCGACGTGCAGAAGCTGAGACCTAGCAATTCTCCTCTTACAAAGTTCTTAAGAGAACGAGCAGAACTAAGAGGTCACCGAAGATCCCACACTAGGTTATACTTGGCTTATCAATTCAAAGTAAATACTCTTTGTTCTAACACCGAATTGGCCAATATAATGTTGGAATAAGGAACTTCATACATCATTGATATACCATGTTATATATATATTAATACAAAATAGAAAAAGAAAAGGAAAGAAAGACAGAGAAATACAAAGTACCGATATTCCTTTACCTGACAAAGAGTTTCGATTTAATTGAATCAAGCAGTTTAATTAATCGTATTAGACATACATAATTTATTTTTAACCTTTGAAGCGAAGTTTAACGTAAAATGCGATGATATCGAGGAGATAGGTAGACAATCGATATAACTGTTCTAAATAACGAACGATCGATTGGATTGTCCCAAATAACGTATCCACCGCGCACATCGCGTGCATAGGCGATAACCGATCGTGGAGGTAAATATTCCCACGATTTAACGTAAATTAATAATCCCAGTGCTTGCAGATTAAATCTTAATGGCCTATATTCGGTACATTTTCTATTAATTCACCGGGCCGATGCTCGGTTTTATTCGCGTCGCGATTTATATCGCGACCCGGCCTTATCTGCTTTGGTCAAACATTGGACGAAATTTATATCGAGGGCGCCGGCAAGGATCCCTTTTACATCAAATTTAGCGTGAAAATAGAAAAAGTAAATATACGCGCGGTAATGAAATTTTTGTTGGCATCGGTAAGCTTATTCGCAATTTTGTGTTTCGGGGAAGACAAACTTTACCGATAATGATATGGATATATTTCGAAGTCACCGCGATTTATATGTATACTGTTTTAAGCTTTTGAAGAGCTTTACGTTATATATGGAGAAGATTTTGCAAAGATAATTTGCCTAATTCTGGGAAGAGAGAAAAAAAATTCACAAATACACTTAAACATATACATTGAGTATTCATCAACTTCAATTCCATTAGGAACGATTACTATTATTTTCCGAACACTCAAATAAATTTACAAATTTTATTACTGATCATAATGAAAAAAAAACGTTTGTCTGGCACAAGCTCGTTACCACCGATAACAAAAAAAAAAAACGGAAGTTACGAAAGCACGTCGAATCAGAAGCCGGTAGTTCTTCAGAGTAGAGGCGAATAAAAATAGACGCCTTCGCTCCTGAAATTTCTGTACGTGGTTCCAACCTTCCCAACGAGCGTACACTGTTCTGACGAGAGAAACCAAAGAAGCATCCGTATCGGGAAATAAGTGAGTGAACTCAGCTTAGTTCGACACTTCGGCTATGCGGCAAAACGCCCAATCAGTGGGACTTACTTCTCGAACTTGACTGCGGACGTGGAGTGCAAAAGTTTTCATTCTGTTCTCGAAAACTCTCTATGAGCTACGATAACTAGCCGGGGGCAAATTGACCGAACCAAACTGGAATACTTTCTCGATGGACTATTTTTCAAGATGGACTTGATATGAATCGCTGAAAGAATACACGTTATTCGTTTACGGCCGATTAAATTAGTACGACGGACTTTGAATTTTGACATAATAGAATTCAGTATTTTTGACTCGTTTTACCAATTTTCTCCATTACCTATTTCTCCATTTATCTGTTGTCTCGATTGAACATTTTTTCCACCAAACGAAAGATTTTTTTAGATAGAGAAAAATTTTACTGCACGAAGACTACTGAATAACTGTACTGTATTTAATAATACCATCGTACAAGTTAGCAACGAGCAATACAATTATCGTTTATAATAAACCTCTCGAAAACGAATAGTTATCTCGGAACACAACGAGTTTTTTCGAGACGCAATATACGTCGCAGTGCGGAATTTTTCGTCGATATCTTGTATTTTCGAGTACACACGTAAGACGAACGTTAAAAAGATTGACAAAACTGGATTCTTTACGGCGCCAAAAATCATCGGCGCACTTTACGTAAACATTTGGTCGAACAATCCACAGATATACTGCCGGGAGCGCATATAACCTTTTCCTATCTATCAGAGGGTGCATCCTCTGATCCACTTTCTTTCGAAACTGTCGTAAACCCGTGCCTTCTAGTGCGCCACGCTAGATGCACAGCATATTTCGTATCAGGATATCGAGAAACAAAATAGAAGAAGGGTGAAAGGAAGGAAGGCACCTATTTCGAGCAACAAAGTTTTCGTGTCTACGTATTTTCCTCTCTCGGTTATATAACCTTAGGAGCCAAATGTTTCGCAGAGATTACCTGTCAGGATATGTATTTTCCGCCAGGGGGATTTACCCCCTTCCACGAGAAATGGCGAGAAAACATTTCGATGTCTCCACGTGCTCGAGTCTCTTTAGAAACCGAACGTGGTCCGGATAGTTAAAAAAAAGGCCTACTTTTCTAAGCCGTGCATCGTGAAATTCTCATATTCTACTAATTTCATCGGTCTTCGTCATGTTTAGAATAATACACTAACACAAACACTACCATTGGAACCGTCGCTTATTTTTACGTTGTTTAATATTGCTATAAAATTTCTATGGGTGGTTGTGAAATGTTTAACTTGACTGTACAATAGATCGACGATAAATAAATACGGATGTAATAGCAATTTCTCAAAATTTTAGACCAACTTCACACTCGATATATTTGTAATAAAAAAAAGTGGTACGATACCGTAGTACTCTTGAAATGTTCAACGACAAGATAATTGTATACAACTTTTTTTCTCGTTTTTCTTTCGTTTTTCTACTATCAATATAAAATGCCGGATACTTCCTATATTCGTATTGCACCCATACAAATCGCGCCACGATTGCAGTATCAGGAAGATAATACGGTTACCTGATATTCCTGCCTTATACAATCGGGCAAATACTCTTTGAACTTTGCAGATAACAAGAATTTCCGCTAGCATTACGCGTCTCCTCTTCGCAGATTTACCTTCGATAGGCCATCATTCAAAAATGGATCGATCACCTAGCATCGATCCGATACTCAGATCACTGCAATACACTTTTGCGCGAAAATACCGATTCTGTCTCCTGGGATTTATCGGTAACATTAGTCGCAAATGATCGATCTGACATTCTTAAACTACAAACACGGGTGATCCGAACATCAAAACAATTTGTGCAGTTGTATTGATAGCATTACATCTTCAGATAGTGAGTTACAAGGTACACAGCCGCTTGTTTAGTCTTGAGAGGAGGAACGCAACGATCGTATCTCGGAGCACCGATAAGGATATATCGCGACAGCATTGTCAAAAGGCTTGATAACCCCGCACATTGGGCCGGTGATCGTAGCAATTTGCATCTTTTCGACTTCAGTGTATCGACAGACATGAACAACGCGGTTACCACCGTCAGCATCTGCCTGCTGCTCCTCTGGTGAGTACCTCCAGCTTTGGCCTCGTGCCAATCACGAATGTCCGTAATTAAACCTTTCAGTGCCACAAATATCATAAACGAAACTTTGCAAACAAACGTGCGGATTGGATGTTTACCCGTAAATAGAGATCGTTTAAAGTCATACGAATATCCAAGTATCGCAACTCGATGCGTATTATCATCGAAAGAGTAAAAGGTGTCACGAAGTAAGTCACCATAGTTCTTAGAATTCATTTATACACAACTTAAAGGATCGAAACTTACCAGAGTTACCTTTTTTTCATAGTCTCAATTAAGCTCACTTGTCGCCACTCGCGATACGACGTTCGTATTCCTGCGCTAATAATTCTACAATGCAAACATCATATATCTATTATAATATATTACTTCATTGCTGTTAAAATCAAACATATTTAAAACTTCGCGTAACTTTTAATTTACCTTCAAAGCGGCTCGTATACGGAGTACGAATGCTACAGCATTCGCCTTCACGAACGTATTATTTTTACAATACTCCAGCCGTGTATTTATTATGCCATCCAACGGCGCCTCAGGAGCACTAAAAAGCGTCGTTTAACAATCGCGCTTGATCCATCGGAGTTTACGCCGTGATGCATTTCACAGCCGATCGGTGGCCCCTCCACGGGCTCTGCCTTCGAAAAGCTCGAACTCTAAGAAGAGCATTCGAGCATTCTCCGTCCTTTTGATTGCAAATCGATCCCTCGTTAATCTTCCGCGAAATCTGCCATCGATCCTCGCCCGAATGCTTATTTATTCGCTCGTCGAGTTTCTCAAAGCCTCTGGTCCTCACCCTTGCGTAGCTCGGCAAGCGGCGAGCTCGTCGAGGAGAAGGAGGGCTATCTAAGATTCCCACCGAACTTTCTCATCGGCGCTGCTACGTCCTCCTACCAAATCGAGGGAGCTTGGAACGTCAGCGGTAAGTCCGTCAAATTCAAATTTTTCACTCGCGCCAACGAAAAACTTTTCCTCCCGCCTCATCCTCGAATCTGATGTATAGACAAGGGAGAGAGTAGTTGGGATCGGTTCACCCACGCTCAAAAGGGCCGCATCTTCGGCGACCAGAATGGCGACGTTGCCTGCGACTCTTATCACAAATTCCGGGAGGACGTCGCGATACTGAAGAGCATCGGAGTAAGTGTTCGAATAATTGCCAATTTTTTGGGATATTTAATACGCTTCTGGCTTTATCGAAGTATTTTTAGTGTTAATGTTCAATCGTTAAATCGAAATCTCACGCTTTTAATCTATAGCGTTTGATACTAAACCTATCAAAGCGGTCGATACGAACGATGAGTCGTTTTTTTAAAAAGTCGCTGTACCTCGTCGTCTGGTATTTTTTGAGATTTTTCATGATTTCACCGTGGAGAATGAATCCTTCTATCGATCTCCCGATATCTCTTCTTAATACTCTTTTTTAAAGAATATACTCGCTATATGTAAATATGTCCAGAAAGTGGCTAGTAGGTTTGTTAAGATAATCAAGACCACGCATGCGGTAAAGTTTTCCACGCGAAGATGAAGCTAAGTAATCCTACGCAAACGAATGATTAAAACGACGATATTCCTCCATCGATAGCTGAAGGCCTACCGCTTCTCCATCAGCTGGCCGAGAGTCCTGCCAACGGGATTCTCGAACCAGATCAGCAGCGATGGCGTGGCCTACTACAAAGCGCTGGTCGACGAACTGGTGGCGAACGACATCCAGCCCCTGGCGACCCTCTACCACTGGGATCATCCCCAAATGATCGAGGAAGCCGGGGGATGGCTCAATCCTCAGATGGTCGACTGGTTCGGCGATTACGCTCGCGTCATCTTCCAGGAGTTGGGCCACAAGGTGAAGATGTTCATCACGATAAACGAGCCACAGGTCCTCTGCACGAACAGCTACGTGTCCGGCAAACACGCGCCTGGAAAGAAGAATCTTCACGGCATCGGCGAGTACATGTGCGCCCAGAACATACTGAAGGCCCACGCGCGTGCGTACCATATCTACCAAGACGAGTTCAAGAAGCAGCACCACGGCTCCGTTGGATTGAACGTCAACTCCATGGTGTTTTATCCCAAGCATGCCGGGGACACTACGTCCGCGGAGATCGCCTTCCAGTTCACCACCGGCTGGCTCCTCAATCCGATCTACAACGGCGATTATCCGGCGATCATGAAGACGATGATCTCCGATATGAGCCGCGGCCAGGGCTACTCGTGGTCGCGCCTGCCAAAGCTGGAACCGGAGTGGATAGAGTATATAAAGTAAATTGACATTTTTCTCTTGAATTTATTTTTGGTACAGACTGGTATTGTTGCTTGGTGTAGGCCCGAGTGTTTAATCCCTTGCCATGCTTTGAGTCTGACTCGTGATGAGAATTTTGGGTGAAGGTGAGTGTGACACGAGTTAGGTTTGTAGTCGTGATTTTGTGTCAATCGAGATTTGGAACCGAACCTTTGTTTTTTAAAATGTTGTTTTTTAAATTTGTTTTTGACACTGATCGCCGAGATAATTTGGCCTGGGACTTATTGTTCTCAAGTAGGTTCCATACTGGTGGAGTTATAGTATACGTATCGCGTGAAAAAGCCAGAGGTGATAGGCGGGATTCCCACCCAGGTTTCTCGCGTGGTTTCGAGTTAAATGGTACGGCAAGGGATTAAGGTGGATTCCGGGTCACTAGAGTCACGGTACACGTGGAAAATTCTCCAACGGTGTAACGAGGTTTGTTAGTAAAAGTGGGTTGCGGCGTGTCGCCGGTGCGAGGCTTTCTCTTTTTTACTTCATTTTCGACACCGACCGCGACGATCGTTTGGTCTAGTTGTTTGGCCGTGTTTATGTTATTGTAAGGAATGAGCGGTTAGCCTACCGAACCATGTATTTGTCCTTTGTTTTAAGTCGCTGGGACGACTTATGTTGTACTAGGCAATATGAATAATTTGCACAGATGCTGTTAGACAACGATAAGAACAATATTATTCCTAGCGAGGTTAACATTTTTCCTCGTAAACATATTCTCGCGTCAATTCTACGTCACCGTCCACTCGTCGCGACGGTCGCTCGACTGTTTTTTAGAGGCACTCGAGGAGTAAGAATTTTTACCAATGTACAATGAAGGAGAGTGATAACGCGGATTATCGAGGCAAGACTTTTGCGCAAGGCGCGCCTTATCTCGGTAATTTCACGTTTCATTCAACTCGCCGCTGACCCGTGCCGAACTATCTTTTGATATCGCTTGATACCCCGGGATTCGGTTTGTATATACGAAACGGCATTGTCAACAAAAGGATGATATCGGCTTGATTGTAAGCAAGAGCAACGCGTTTCCACGTTATACTTCGCGTTAAAGCTGCGTGATTTTCCACTTACGTTGCATGCGTTACAAGCGATTCGAGTTGACGGACTTAACTTAGTAGCGGAGCAGGGAAACGGATTAAAAGTTGTGTTCGCGTCGTCTCATGTGGCACGAAACGTGTTCACGTTTCGCTTTTCATTCTTTCGGTCTATTGCAACGGTCAAGTTGTGAAATACTCCGTGAAAATTTGAGAAACACCATTTTTTTTTTTTACAGGGGAACATCTGATTTTCTCGCATTGAATCACTACACGAGCATGTTGATCGAACCTGGATTTACGGGCCCTGTGCCGTCTATCGAAAACGACTCAGGATTGTCGAAATCCCAAGATCCTTCTTGGAAGGGATCGAATTCTACGTGGTTGAAGGTACGTGTTACACAAAATTAACTTCTTCTCCGAGACAAACCGGATTAATATAAAATTGTTTTACTA
The DNA here is from genome assembly GCA_038496175.1 of Ampulex compressa. Lineage (NCBI taxonomy): Eukaryota > Metazoa > Arthropoda > Insecta > Hymenoptera > Ampulicidae > Ampulex > Ampulex compressa. The sequence continues at coordinate 2,886 of JBCFXI010001566.1, read as the reverse complement.
CTTCAATCGATGTACCAAGTTTTCGAAGGATCATAAATAATTCTTAAAAAAGGAACATTTCCGAATTGAGCGTATAAAACATAAATATACAATTTTATTTCCAAATTTTTATATTAAAATGAAAAGTAACCAACTAAAATATTCCGTAATATTATACTTATGATATTTCTCGCTATTCGTTTATCATTGCTTCATGCATTTCTCGATGCTTTATGCTCGATCCTTTCATCTAAAAAATAATCCCTATTTTAGACGTATCGATAAATTTATATTAAAAATAAAGTACACAAAACATGGAGAACAAGATGGATCTTTATAACGCAGTTTTATCCGTGGATCAGTGCAATAAGTGATGCGCAATGTTTTCCAGGTCGTACCCAAGGGTTTTGGCGACATACTCCGCACTTTGGCGAACAAATATCGCAATCCGACAATATACATAACCGAAAACGGCGTCTCCGACGCGACGGAACTTTGCGACGTAGACAGGATACAATACTTCCAAGGTTACGTCAAGGAAATGTTACTCGCGATCAACAGGGACGGAGTTAACGTGAAGGGATACCTCCTCTGGTCGCTCTTGGATAACTTTGAGTGGGCTAGGGGTTACAGGTGAGATCGTAATTTTAAATCTTTCTCTCAAAACTTTGGAAAACTACCGCCAACTTAAGATTGTAAATCCTTCTCTCGCCACTTACCGGCCTTTTATAAGTTTCCCGATGCTCTCTGCGGTATTATCAAATTAAAGATACGAATCATTGTTTGCCCAGCTGTCTATCTTTCGGAATTATATCCGAAAAATTCGCAAGACATTGTCGAATTAAGAATATAAACATGCACGCACAATTATGCTATCGTAATTTTGCGATAGTGTTTTTTGTCAATTCTGTATTTCTCGAGAGTGTAAGACTACGCAGCTATCGGGACGAGAGGAATATATTATGAATAAATGTTACTCGAATTTTCAGCGAACGCTTCGGTATCGTGCACGTAGATTTCAAGGACCCGTCGAGAAAACGAACGCTGAAGAAGTCTGCGCATTGGTGGAAGCGTGTCATAGAAAACGGAAAGTTGGACACCACTACAAACGAAATTCTACAGCGGGACATCGTCGACGATTTGTGTCCTGATTTTGGACTGAAATTTATGTAAACTGTCACGAGCAAAACAATTAAGTAACCGCTACAAAATTCGTCGAAGACTAAATTTTCCAGCAACACCGGTGGGTGCTCATTTTTTTTTTCAAAAAATAGAAACAGTTTTTAGTAACGAGCAATATTTAATTTTTATAAGGAATAGATTTTCGTGCTTTTCTTTTGTACGATCGAACCTGAGATTTATGTAAGTTCACTGATAAGACACTTGTACTCGCATATTTATATATTAACCGCGGTTCATTGTATCAAATTTACCTATCATACGCTATACTATGTGATAATTTAACGGTCAAATTGTCAATTAATGCACATATAATATAAATCTGTGTTCGACATACATTTGAATTTTTCGACACGTACATTAAATTATCTGAGTTTTCTTAAATATTACATATTATATCTCTTCGGGTGAATACATCATACATTCGCAAATGCACAAACATGTATACTTATTAAATAAAAAAATAATTGTTGACATTTACAACAAGGGGATCGTAAATTACACGGTAAGTTTACAATCTTTAAATTGACTTAATAGAATTTTCCATCGGGCACTAGCGAACTTTATACGTGGTTCAGTATAATGATATAATTATCTTCGATTATTTCTTTACGTCGAATAAAGGAATAATCAGATTACAATACATTACAATACAAATGTTTCCCAAGATTTTTAATTTTATCCCAGATAAAGTTTCTTTTGCTAGATATCGAAACCAGAAATTATAACTACACATAAAGTAAAAGAATCGCAGGGCTTTTCGCTTTGTATAAAGCCTTCATCGTCGCTTAAATGCCAGTTATGTGTTCAATGACGAATTTTTTCTTCGTACTTTCGCAGCTGTTGTAAACATTGTGCGAGCACCGCAGTAAATTTCTCATCCTGTTCTAAAAATATTTTAGGTTTAATTGGGCAAATTCGAGTTTTCTTTATTAGGGACTAAGAAGAATCTTTGACAAACTTTATATTTATTAAAGACACGGGGGTAATCCGGAAGCTACGTTGTGTCAAATATTCATTCTCGCTTCTCTTCCTAAAATCGTTCTCATCGGTGTAATAACGAAGAATGTTCGCGTGGGTCACCGAATATTTCATTCGAGCGTATCAAAAATACTAACGGGATCGCAATAACAAATACTGTTAAAATAATTGTTTCTGGACCCCTGAAGGGGAGCAGGGAAAAGTTGGAAGATCATTGTAGATGTACCAAGCGGCAGGAGCCGGCTGGACCTGATTTATCGACTCTACGATCAACATGTGCGCGATTTACAAACTTCGTAGAAATTTGTAATTATGGACGGCATAATACACATCGACATGTTTAGTCGCACTGTTCATAGGAACAGGCGTATATAATATTACAGAACCGAATATAAATTATTGGCAGTATAAGGAAATAACAAAGGAGGGTGCCAGTTTTAGAAATTAAAAAAGTGTCCCTCAAAGAGAAAAAGAGTTGTTGCAGACGTCTCTAACCGACTTTGACGAACCTTTTTTGGATTCTCGCGAAGGCATCGCGAGTGAAATTCCAAGAAATATGAATCATCGGGTAATGTACGAACAAAGACTTGGTGCAAGGTAACTGTTGACAAAACGAAAATTTTCAATTTTGAACGACCTCGGAGGTCGGCCGCATCGGTCGCCTTACCGAGGCTATATAAGGCGGCGCGGACGCGCAGAAATCATTCCTCGCAGTCCCAGCGAGGAATCAACATCCTTTCCTTTTCT
>JBCFXI010001565.1:0-48142 GCA_038496175.1 Ampulex compressa | reverse complement strand
TATATATATATATATATACATCTGCAATTGCTGCTCTCAAGAACGAGTTCCTTTTTTTCAAGATATATCGAAATAATACATATTACGTTTTACACCGATGACGATAGGCCAACCAGTGAAATGATGTCGTGCAAATTACAGTTTCGCGTAGCATTGCTCCTAAAGTCGTCGCAGCACAATCCGGAGCCGATAGTCTCCGCACCGAGCGTCGTGATACTGACGCTGGCAGCCGGTTTACCAACTTCAGCACCGGTAATTGTAAGAGCGGCGGCGGTAGACAGCTGCCGCGTCTCTGTGTCTTGGGAACCGGGCCCTTTTCCGAATGGCCCACTTTTGTCTTATGTCCTGCGTCTGCAAGGGGCTGACCACTCCCAGCTTAAGGTACACGCCACGCCAGAACTTCAAATATACGAATATTTCCCTTTTCTCGCGCGCACCAAGTCTCTCTCTCTCTCTCTCTCTCTCTCTCTCTCTCTCTGTCTCTGTCTATCCAGCAAAAGCGCGCTATTCTATGTGTCCAGGATTGTTCTCGAACCACTGTTCTCTGAACCGCCATTCACTTGAGGCTGCGTCGATGTACAGATCGGCGCAAGCTACGATACGCTTTGCAAATCTGTTTAACCGCAGCTCGAAGGAGCTTGAATGTACAACTGGTTCTACAAGCTAGCCCCATCGTTCGACCGGGATATGAACATTCGTTGACAAACGTCCGGTATTCGTGGTTTTCAATTGGGGATCTTTGACGGAGGCCTCGAATCCTATGTTTGATTCGCGATCGAAAAGCTGCGTGGGCATGTTTCATTTGCAACTCCTGGTATTAACAATTCGTCCGCTTTTGGCGCGATCTCCGTTTGTCAGCGAATCTGAACATTCTTAATCCTCCCCACATCCCGCTCGATCATTCCCTCTTATTAATACCATTTTGACGAGAATGCACGCCTCGAAGGAATGCCCTTGCGCTTCGAAGGATCGATATTAATGGGTACGCACTTCCATCATCCCAGTTTTCCGTTAACACATTCGACGACTTGTACGAACCAGATCGTTTATCAAGTACGTTTCTGGCATGGCGTCTTCTCTCACAATCGCATATTTATCTTCTAACAAGGGATGCAAAGGGATCGCTGTAGTGGCCCAGCGACTTAACCTGGTTTATGATCGATTAACAGGACATACCAGCATCCGAGAACACGGACCACTACATGTTCCAAAACCTCGAGCCGAATAAGAATTACTCCGTGAGCGTCACCATGAGAAACGGCGTTGGCGAAGGTCCATCCGCTATAATCTACATTTCGACCACCCCAGAGCCTGCTGGTGGGTTGCTTGAATTTTATACATTTTTCTAAATGTCGCTCGATGCCTTAAATCAAATGATCTGATAATCGAGTTTGTCTTCAACGTGAAAATTAAATTACTTCTCCGATGATTTTAATGTTATTTTTAATTACGTTATAAGTGCTTGGTAATATTTTACAAATATGAATATAGTATATAGTACGAAGGAGAAAGATATCTATATTCACTAAATTCATGGTTTTGATCGCGCAGAGCGACTCGATTAACCGCAAATTGCATCAATACGCTACCTTATTACGAGGCCATCGTAAAGCTCCTTACTCACAGAAAACCTTATATAGCTTGGACAAATATACTGATTTATCTTCCAAAAAATCTCCTGGACCACAAAGAACCACATTTCCAATCAACTCAAAATACGAACCGATAAAACTCACGACGATCGCCTAATCAAAATATCGTGTTATCGATCAATAATTATCAATCAATAACGCAATAGCAATCGTGTTATATATACTATTATCATCGATCGATAACGCAATGACAATAGTCTAAGCAAAACAATAATATACTCCAGGATTAAGTAATTCCCAAAATGTCCATACAATCCGAGTCGAGCTATCATGGCACACATTATCGACCACTTTACAGTGAAGGACACCCAGCAGCCGATCCTAATTCTCGGCGGGGAGCACGTGGTTATGAAGCAGGGGGCCGACATGCTGGACGAGCCCAGCGTGATTTATCAGACCAGCAGCGTAATCCGCGGAGTGGCGATCCACGTCGCGTCCGCCCAACTGTTCGTCTCCGATTCCATGGGTTACGTGTACAGGACATCGATCGTCGAGCCCCTGGAGCCGACGGTGATACTCAGCCCGAGTCAAGCGAACTTCAAGCCCCTGAGCCTGTCCGTCGACTGGCTGAATCTCCATCTGTACGTCCTGGGCGAGGTGAAGCACGCCACGACCGTCTGGCAAATCGCCAGATGCAATCTCGATGGCAGGGGCCTGACCGTGGCGATGGCCGGGTTCCTCACTCGACCTTCTCACATCGAAGTGGACCCTTACAACGGCTATCTCTTCTGGGTCACGAGGGGCAGCCTGTACAGGCTGGATTTGGCGGATATAAGCAACGGCGTGAAGCACGAGGTAATTATAGAGGGGCACTTCGAAGCCCGAGAAGCATCTTGCCCTCTTGTATCTCGGATCTCATTGTCTAGGAAGCGGGGCTTCCTTCCTTCGAGGAGCTTTCCTCCTTCTCGCGATAAGACCCCGCGTGCCCGATAGCCGATAATCAGGCTTCGCCCGTTCCATTAGGTAGACGGGACGTGTTCATGTATCTTCTCTTCGAACAGGTTCAGCCATACTTAATTCTCGAGGATGTACACCTAGGCACGTTTACCGTAGATCACACGAACTTCCGCCTGCTAGTTCCGTATCATACCGACAATACCGTTATGTCGGTCTCGCTGGACGGCCGCGAGGTTCTCAATCTTCGAGCCAACACGCAGCAGGCCAAGTTCAGGAACGTGGTGTCCCTGGCCATGGCGAACGGTCTCTTCTATTGGACGAATGGCGAGGAGGTGCTGACCGAGGGCTATCATCCGGGACAGAACAGATACTTCCACAATGCTTATCCCGACAGGTACACCTCTTCCTCCATTAGGATGAGGGACTTTGAAGGCTAATCACCTCAGTAGTCGATGTCGAAAATCTTTTATATAAAAAAATGAGCAACTTTGCTGTGCTGTGTACTGTTATATCAAAATTCCTCGATTTCACTCGAGCAGATCGGACGGCTCGTTCGTCAGCGTCAACGTCCTCATGGACTCCAGTCAGCCCGTTCCTGTCCCTGTCAATCCTCCTACGGGAGTCCAGGCTGTACTGGGCGCTGAAAGAGCCAAGGTGTCCTGGCAAGCCCCGCATCTGCTGGGCGGCCAGGGCAAAGGTGCCTGGCAGAACTGGTCGTACGAGCTGGAGATCAAGGACGAGTCCACTGGGGAGACGATCCATCAGAAGGACATAGCTGGATCCTCGCATACGGTTTATAATTTGCGGGAAAAGTCGGAATATTCGATCAAAGCCGCTGCGTATACGAGCGCTGGCAGAGGGCCTTGGTCAACCGAGTTCCGTGGTCGAACGTTGAGGTACAATTGTTATACTAAAATAATCATCGAATATTGCACCTTCAGAGCAGAATTAACTTTTTATTTGTTAATTCGTTTTTTACTGATTATTTTAGATCTTTTGTATCGATTTTTAGATATTGTTTCTTTGTGTTGATATTTTAGATTATTTGGATTTATTGATTGACTTTAATTAATTAATCATAATTTTCCTCCGAAGGATTAATATTCCAGTTTTATTACATATTACGAGAAAGTGGAACTATACGAGGTAATATGGAGAAGCATAATTCTGTATTCGCACGATGACTTTTCTTTTCTAATCAGGGATGGCTCGCACGCGTCCATTTTGTGGTCCGCCAATGAGGGATTGCTGAAGAGCGACGTCACCGGGGAGAACATAGATACTCTGATATACAAGGCGAGTTTGAAGGAATCAGAAAGCGAGTATCACATCGTCGACGTCAGCTGGTACAAGGATGTCCTTTACATAGTGGGCAACAACTCTGCGCTGTATCGATACAACATAACGAATCATCAGAAGATGAGGATGAACATAAACTCCGTGGGCAGTGTTACGGTGGATTGGATCTCGAAGAAGTTGTACTGGGCGAATCCAAAGCAACAGATCGTAAATACATTCCTCGTTTCTCTGTTTGGCTAATCAGCCGCCAAATGAATTTCTATAGAATTATCTTCGATTTGCAGATAACCAGGGCGAATCTGAACGGATCGCACCAGGAGCCTATATCGATATTGGCCATTGTTAAGGAATTGATGATCGATTCCTTGGAGGCTTATCTGTATTGGTCCACGGGCCATGCCGTGGAAGTGGCGCGTTTAAATGGTCAGGACAGGCGGTACTATCATTCCGACGAGATCTTTAATGGCAAGCAGGTGATGGGCCTGACATTGGACACGGAGAACAAATACGTATATTGGATAGTCAGAAGCTACGAAAGTGGATCCATCGTCTACCGTGCGCCAACGTCCGAGAAGATACCGATGAGCCAAAAAATCGTACCAGAAAAGGTTGTTATACCTCCATTGACTTCGCATTATCATCACAATTACGCGGATTATCACATTTATTTACCATTGTCCCTATTCTCATACGCTTTCTTTTTATTTATTTTTACCCAAGCAGCGGAATTTTTATTTCTGATTTTTGTAATTAAATATTGTACTGAACACTATAACAGTTACGAACTCGATAAAAATATTTTTCCTCTCATTAGTTTACTCTAATTAGGAAAATGAATGAATTACTGCATTATTCAGGTTTGGCGTATAATATGTTAATCATCAAAGTTCCTTACTCCTCCAGGTGTCTGCTCTGCAGCATCCCAATATGCAGGGACCTCTGTACTATTTCTCGGAGCATTTGCTGTGGCTACAGGACGACAAGAACGCCGTGATAGGCGATCTATCCGGTCAGAACACGGCCATTATCAACGGAATCACCTTGTCGGGACTTTACATGGTCGCTGTCATGGACCCCGCGCTTCATCAGTACCCCGCGAATCTCACCTCGGAGAACGTGGTGGTCCTGCCCAACGCCGTGGACATCGACAGCATCAGGGTTGAAGGGACTTGGAGGAACTTCAACATATCCTGGGACCCCGTCAAGAACATCAACTACGGCACGGTCTTCTACGAAGTGAAATTCGCCGATTACATCAACACCAACTCGAATTCGGAGATAACGACCGAAACCTCGATGCCGTACAATAACTCGGAGCAGATACTGCCGTACACCGCGCTGGAGGTGACAGTGAAGGCGTTCACGTATTGGGAGACGGCCCATCACTCCAGGAAGATGCTGAGGTCCCCGCAGAGCGTGCCAAGTCAGCCCACGAATCCGAGAGCTTTCGTCGAGTATCACAAGAAACCCTTGAGCGAGGACATCGACGTATTCGCGATATTCAGGTAACATTGCTTCCTGGAATCTCCTTTCTGTTGTCAAAAATCTTTTACTCGAGCTTCTCGATCCTTGGTCCTAATGTTTTCAACACTAGAACTATCAAACCAATGAAAATGACTCAGTCAGTCGTTTGTTTAAAAAATCGTAGTGCTTTATGACGAAGCATTTCTTCAGATTTTCCATAATTTTTATGCAATATTTAGATCACTATTTTGATATACTGAAATTTCCTTTTAATCTCCGACTACGACACCTCTGAGGTGTCATTGTAAGCTAAGGGGTTAAAGAATCCTACGTTGCTCGCAGGTGGGACAAGCCGGAATTCACGAACGGCTTGATAGTGGGCTACACGTTCAAGTGCTGGTACATGAAAGGCCACACGGAAATCCACGTCTGCGATCCCTTCGTTATTCCCGACACCATGCTGGACCACACTGTGCACAATCTGTTGCCAAACGAGACGTATTATTTCCAAGTGCGTGCCCACACGGAGATTGGGCCGGGCCCCTACACGGATCTGATCAACGTGTCGACGATATACGAGAACCCGGTGCCACAGTTGCTGGTCGCGACGACCGACGCGGTCAAGCTGTCGGACTTGGACCAACAGATCAGCTACACGATAACTCGACACATTGCGGTCGAGGTGACGTACTTGGCGGCGGACAGCAAGATTTATTGGATAAACGAGATGCAAGAGCTGGTCACCTCGGAGCTGGACGGATCGAACGCCACGAAGATTCTCACGCTGGACGATCCTGCATTCAGCTTGTGCATCGATTGGGTTGCCAGGAATTTGTATTGGACCGAGTCTGGTTATCGCGAGAATGGAGGCCACATAATGAAGCTGGACCTGAGTATGTGGCAAGCGGGGGTGACCAAATTCGAAAACATCATGACCAGCGGTAGACGAATCGTTAATTTAGATGCGCTACCGTCCACGGGGTAATTATACTTATATCTCCACTATCTTTCGATGTTCTCGATACTCGATTTTATATCTCATGAGACTTATGTGATAAACGACTATTCTTTGATGCTCCATATCTCTATTTTATTAAACTCTATTTATTACACTCAAGGAATATTCGTGTGATATAACATGTGAATTTTATATACGGTGAATTCGTATATACCATTATTCTTTATTCTTAAATTCCCCCGATTTTAATTCAACGTATTACCTACCCCCCTTTTAATTATTCGAGTCACACAACCGTGGCCAAAAATGATGTGCCACGCGCGAATGTCGATCTCATCGACGGAACATTAACTCCAGAAATATCAGAGGCAGTATTAGTATAAATGCACAAGTATGCTCACTATGACCATTATGATGCATCGTAAAATACGAATGTTCGCAGATCCTTGTATTGGATAGAGCAAACGAAAAACGACAGGGGCGTCATAATGCAATCCGATCTCCAGGGGACAAACGTACAACCATTCTTCAACCACATAGGCGATTGCACCTGCCCATACAGACCATCCGTGGTGCCGGTAATGACGATCGACAGCACCAATTCCGCGAGGCCCATCATGTACTGGATATCCCTGGAGGGCCACTTAAACACCGCGGACATCACCGGTTGCTCCTGTCGCCTGATCGTGATCCAACAGTTCAACAGAGGACTGCCGCCCAACTCCTTGACCGTGGATAAGATGAATATATACTGGTCGAACATGGCGGAGGGTCAGATTTATTTCACGCGCAAGGAACAGCTGGAGGAGGAGGCGATACACGACTTCCAGCTGCCAAACGTGACGAGCATCAAAGCCCTTGGAAAGTCGCTCCAGCCGTACCCCCCGAAGAACTGCTTGATCCCCCAGCAAGCGATCTACAACGTCGAGGAGCTTAACAAGACGGCCAACAGCTTCATCGTGAGGCTCCCAAAGCCGATCCCCCACCCTGGCTGCGAAGGCTACAACCTCCCCATGACGCTCTACACGATACACGTGTCCCAGTGCTTGGAGAACGACCCCCACAAGTGCGAGGATCGCGAGAGGACGAAGCTGAGGACCTTCGACAGGGTCTACGAAGTGAAGGAGCTCAAGCCCTTCACGAAGTACAGGCTGAAACTGGCCCTGAGCAACTATTACGCGGATCTGGAGTCCATGAGCCTGGAGTTCGGGCCTGGTGTGGTGCTGAGGACTGGAGCTGGTGCGCCCACGACACCTGAAAACGTGACCGTTGAGGCTCTGACGCCCACCCTGGCCGTCGTCTACTGGATGCCGCCCAGGATATTGAACGCGGCGGCTGTCAGCTACGAAGTGCACTGGCGCTCTGACAAGGACGTGAACGGAGTGCGACAGAAGGGCGAGCAGCTGATAAAGGACACCGAGCGCACGGGGGATGGTAGGTTCTTCACGACTCTGCAGCCCCTGCTGCCCGGCCAGGAGTACCTGGTCTCCGTGCGCGCCTATCCGGCGCATTACAACAACGTCTACAGCGAGAGTCCGAGTCGCAAGGTGAAGATGTACCCGGAGCCCAACAATCTGACCGTGAGCGCGTTCAGCGTGAACGGCCTGAACGTATCCTGGGTGCCAAGCGTGAACCTGACGATGAGGTACACCTTGGAGTACAAGGACGTGGCCCTGGAGGACTGGCGGATCGCGACTGACTTCCGAGTGGAGAAGAACAAAGTGATCTACTGTATCGAAGGACTGCAGCCTCGTACTCTGTACAAATTTCGCCTTCTGCTGAGGTATCCGAATTATCAGAAGGACTTTGTCTGGCCACCCGACGGGAGGTTCACCTTTCAGACGCTTGGTAAGTGAACTTGATTTTGATAAGTGCGTTCTGATGAACTTTAAATGTAGAACTGTGGTGGTGTAGTGGGTCTTTAGCTAGGATTTCTTTGGCGGGAGGGTCGAGTTCGAATTTCGGCTATCACCGATGGTTTTTTCATTTGATATGTATATCGTAGCTCTGGTAGCTTGAAAGCCATCTTAAATAGTAGATTCCAGGCCAAATTACTTTAGACAGCTAAGGTGATGTAGTGAATAGAAGCTCGAACTTCCACGTGGAAAATCCGGGTTCGAGTCTCAGCTATCACTGATGGTTTTTCCATGTGATACGTATACCATAGCTCTGATGGTTTGAAAGCTATCTCAAATAGTAAATTCCAGACTAAATGAGCTGTGCAGTCGATGCCGCAAATAAATTGAAAAACAAAAAACCTTAAATTATTTAATATGAATATAGTTATTTGAGCCACGCAACAGTGGCCAAAAAAAGATTACGTTCTACACAATGCGAACGTCGAACTCTAACTCCAGAAAATCAGAAGGACCATTGGAACAAGCGTACGAATAAAAGATGCTCGCTATTACCACTGCAATGTGTATTATTAAAAAACCGTAAGCGCGATTTAATACATTGGTACACGATCACGCGACACAGGAGACGTCCCGAGTGCACCCGGGATGCCGACGATGACCAAACTTCGAAACTCCGTCTATCAGCTGAACTGGGAGCCCGCCCAGGCGCATGGGTCTCAGATCACGCTGTACAGCTTGGAGGGAATAGTGGTGGACGACAACAACGAGGAGGAGGACGACAATGGCGAGGACGAGCACTGGAACTTGTATTACAACGGGACGGACAGTTATTGGATAATCACCGGGGATATGGATCAGAAGTATCGATTCAGAGTCCAAGCCAGGAACGCGTATGGGTTTGGCGCTTGGAGCAGAGCCAGCACGGTGATCGATTTAACCGAGTCTATGGGCGGAATATTAGCGGCGCAGCAACATCTGGGATTAGTGCTAGGCTTAAGCGTCCCTGTTATCACGATCATGGTGGTCTGCTTCTGCTACTTCCTCTGCCGTAAGTAAACAACAGTGAACACCTTAAGCAGTGGGTCCTAGGCCAAATGACCTTAGCAGTCGAGATATGGATTAAAAAAAAAGAAACAACGGTCAAGCCTTGACACAATCTCCATGCATCTTCTTTCTCCACTTTCTTCTTCGCAACAAGCGTTTATGTGCCATACTAAAAACCACGCCGCGATGCTGTTTAGCAGTTTACAGACAGCGCAAGGAAGACAAGAAGGCCGTATTACCTCCGATCGTGACCGACGTCGAACTGGCCACACTTCGAGAAATTCCTCGAGGTAATTTCGTACAGTCCAATGCACTGTACGCCTCCACGCTGCAAAACGACCCTGATGATTCCGCTCTGCCGAAAATCAGGAGGGAGCAGATAACTTTAGCGAAATTCCTAGGCAGCGGGATGTTTGGAGAGGTATACATCGTCATATTCGAAATACACATCGATCAGGTATTCTGATTAATGCCAATCGAACAGATTAATGAGGAAATGTTATCATTCCAGGTGTTTCAAGGAAATGCCAAAGATCTGGAAGGACCTGGAATAACGTCCGTTGCGATAAAGACTCTTCGAAAGGGAGCCTCGGCGCAGGAGAAGACGGAATTTCTGCAGGAGGCTCGACTCATGAGTCATTTCAGGCATAAGCACGTGCTGAGGCTTCTGGGCGTTTGCTTGGATACGGATCCACCGCTGCTGGTCTTGGAATTGATGGAGGCCGGGGATTTGTTGAGTTATCTGAGGGCCAGTCGATCGCTGCAGCCTACCAATTCACATGCATTGAGGCTGCAAGATTTATTGGCCATGTGCGAGGACGTGGCCAGAGGCTGTCGTTACCTCGAGGAGCTGCACTTCGTGCACAGAGACTTGGCCTGCAGAAATTGCTTGGTATCGGCGAGGGACAGGGAGAACCGCGTGGTCAAGATCGGAGATTTTGGCCTCGCGAGGGACATATACAAGAACGATTATTACCGCAAGGTCAGTAGAATATTTTCCTAAGAACTTTTATGCTATTTACACTTTTATATTATTTTATAGTATTCATACTTTTTGCTTATACTGTTTATACTATTTATTAGGGGTGCTGGAAAAGAATGTCGGTTTTCTTTCGTTGAGCGATTTCGAGGATTAATTGCCTTTTGGTTCTTTCCCTTCGAAGACATGTTTCCTGTTATTTCGATGACTTTATTTGTCAGGAGTGTATCGCGATTTGTACAATTGGAACTTTCTGCCCCAATTTACAAGGAATCAATTTTTACAAAGCGTAGAATTTATTCGAAATTCGATGCTTTATCATTTTCCGGGAAAGGATACTGCAACGACCGCCACTAAAAATGACATTCTCTTTCGATACCCTTGACATATGTACACTCTTGATATATTCTCCGTATTATCGAAACGATAAATATTCTTGGCAGGAGGGAGAGGGACTTCTGCCAGTTCGATGGATGGCACCGGAGTCCTTGGTGGACGGAGTGTTCACATCGCAGAGCGACGTGTGGGCGTTCGGCGTGTTGATGTGGGAGATCACGTCATTAGGCCAACAGCCGTATCCCGCGCGGACGAATCTCGAGGTGTTGGATCACGTGCGCGCAGGTGGAAGGCTACCAAAGCCCCTCAATTGTCCACCCGCGCTGCACCAATTAATGCTGCGCTGCTGGAGCGCGGCGGACGCCAGGCCCAGTTTCAAGATCTGCCTGGAGAACATCGTTGCTCTGAGGAGCAGCATCGAGGACGCGACCTTGAGCCCAGTGCACGCTGGCCACTATCTGGCGCGAAGAGGTGAGCTCGTTAGAGCGCGATCACACGTGTCCAGGCGTATCTGCACGAGAGGATATGTTTAATTCACGAAACGAGAGACTTCTGATCCGCGATTCCCATCGAGCTACCTCCAACCTCACGTATAAAGAAACCATTACACGATCCTTTCGAAACACACGCACGTCGTCGAACCTAATTGCTCTCCGGTCAGAATCAGGGCAGACTTTCCACTAACATCGATTACCTCATCACACGATTCTACGATCATACTCATACAAGTGTTGAAACGACCAGCTGCTGCCTGCTAAGAATGACGATACGTACCTATCATGCGGCGGTACGAGCATGCACCGACGTTATACATAGGTCGTAACGACAATCGCTCGCGATGTGTATTAAATTTCTGAACCTCACGATTAGCTTTTGTATACATACTTATCATTTGCATGGCTCGTGCTTGCAGGCGTGTCTAACATGGCTTACTTTGCTGACGAGAATCAAAATCATAATCACTCAGGTAGGTCTCCGCAACTTGTCATCTATCTTTAATATTTATCGCTTTCCGCGCTGCTCACGATGATTCCTAGAGCTATTTCACGCATCTTCCGTGAACTTGGATTAAGTACTTGGACTAAGGATCGAGAAGAAATCTCCAGCCCTGGAATACCTTCTCTTGTTCCCTAATATCAACGATCGCATTGCAGGCAATTCCTGGAAGTCGACCAGCTCGGAGGGAAGCCGGGACATGCAGCCGTTCCTTCAGAATTCTCACAGCGCGACACTCGCGCCGCAGTCCCTCGAAATACCGAAATACCTGGAGCTGCTGGCCGACAACGACGACATCATCCTGAGGGAGAACCCAGTGAGCGGGTACGAGGTGCCACGCTCCATTCACATCTCCGATCAGAATCTGGCGAATGTAAATAAGGTCCATTGCGCGAGTCAGGAGCAGAAGGAGAATCTCAGCTTGGACAGGCAGCTGGAGGGCAAAGCCTATCTGGGCGATAAGAGGGAGCAAGCGGAGAAGAAACCTTACGATAATAGATCCTCCATAGCTAGCTTGAACTTGCCAGAGCGCAAGAGGTCCTCCGTCAGCAGCATGACGGACAAGTGTCACACTCTGGACACTTCGAAGCTCACGAATCCGGCACTCAAGACGATCCTGAAGAGGGACTCGTTCACGTCCCTCACGGATCAGCGAAAGTACAAGAGGTCCACCGCCGAGAGAAGGGATTCCGAACTGAGCTTGGAGGGCAGAAGCTGCAGTTCGCTCAGCTCGAATATAAGCCTGGCCCCACCGACCCGTCCCAGTTCTTCTTTGATCAACTCGCAGAACATCCTTCCCCTGAAGAACAACGCCGTGACGGGCGAAATGGCGTCGAGTGATACTAGTATAACGAAGACTGCCTTGCCAAAGGTTCAAAGGACCGATTCGAACTTGCAGAACGGCAAGGCGAATATACCTTTAGTGATAAGCAGTGCGCTGTTGAATTTGTTGAAGCAGACGCCAGTGGTCGAGGATGGCAACAACATCGTCACTTACACGAACATCAATACCGACGCTGTGAGGGTGAACGGATCGTAAATGGATTATTGGGGAGTCGATCGAGGGAGCTATTTGCGAATGGAAAACGAGGAGTCTCGATTGAAAGAGCGAAGGAGAGGTGAGAGAGGATGCGTATGATGACGTAGCTTTAAACTGCCATGTTAATGTACATATATTAATTTTTATATCTCGAATTCACTTCTCTATTCGCGTTGTGGCAGGAACTGTTGCTTTCGAAATTCCCTTTGGTACTGCGAAGATTTGTTATTTAATGCCGGATTAGCGGCATAGGCTTAGAGTATTTTATGGGACTACCACGGCATACGACGATTTTATAATTATTATTTTAAGCGATGTATTTATTGAACGACCTAGAGGTACAAGTTTTTCACTGTTCACTGTACAAATTTCATATCTGGTGATATTGTAGTATATTAAATGGAAAATTTGCGAATGATATTTGTATTAATAAGGACTTGTTAAGTTTTATATATAAATTTACCGATGCCGAACACTGTATGTGAATATTTTTATCGGAATAGTACAATTGAATGTGTGAAAGTATCAGTTTTAACAAATTTTATACGAATGGACTGACTATGCTTGAAGCTTTCTTTCGAGCAGCATTATTCTTATACTAAATTATGATCGAAGGAAATTACGATTAAATGTAAATATTGTTACGGAGTTAGATTTAGTGATTTTTTTTTTAGATTTATTTTACCGTTTCCTAGGTTTCAAAGTATTAAGAAAATGTTACAGGTATCCAAATCCAAAAGAATGGGGAATGTAGTAGCGCAAAATTACCAAGAGAAAGTTTGTCTTCGAATCGTCCTAAGGATATTACTGTCTTCCTGTTTAAAAATACTTTGATACACTGTATACATATTGTTAGTTCCTTATAGAAATTTTTAGTTCATGAAGTTCATTATATAAAACCATATATTATAGATTGTTTTTGTATATAAATTCTTATACTGTAACGAGGAATAAGTCAATAAGGTACAGTTTAGTGTACGAATTTTGTATATTTCAGACGCACGTATGCCAAATAGAAAACTGCATTTAAACGAGTAAATCTTACGGCTTGCGTTTTAAGGTTTATACATTTTTGGACTGTAAATAAATAAATCGGAACGTAATTCAAAGTGATTTATTACAATGAAATTTTGTCACTAATGTACATCAAATGCAGTACCTAATGTAATATATTTTAACCTATATTCAATGGAAATGCAACGAGCGTTGCATTCTGGCAAACGCTATAATTGAAAAGACACTGCTAATTCCCTCTCTCAGTGTAACAGCAATTTAATTTCCCACTTATATGGGTAATGTTTAATGGATGAAATATCCCATACATAGGGGGGGGGATAAATACTACGATTCACGTTAGTTTAAAAATGTTTGAAGGTCAAACAACATCAGCGCTTACAAACTGCTTTAGAAAGTGTAAAGGTACGCTTACTTGACAAATACCTTAAGCCAACATAATTCTAATGTTGAAGGGCTTTTTGCCAAATTCCACCAAGGATTTGCATTTAGGTAAATCTCTGGAATAAAATAATAAATCACATTATATGCATTAATTGTATAGAGGAAGCAGATATTCAGACCGTTCTAAAGGTAGACACCCAGCTATGATTACCTATGCAGTGGTGGTAAGGGGAACATCGTCATCTAAGGAGTCATCCTTGCTATGCTCGTGTAAAAGAACATATTCTCTAGAACTAAACCCGAAACGCATTACATCTCTTTCCAGAAGTTCGTGATATCTCCTTGGTTCTAACTTTACATTATTTACAAACGTGCCATTCGCAGACTCTAAATCTATGAGATATGGACGTATTCTTCTACCCTCGCTGCCACCCTCTTTCTGATACGAAACCAGGCGGTATTGCAGAGCAGCATGCTGTTTGGAACATGAAGGGTGGTCCAGGGGTATATCTGCTATCTTGCGATCTCTACCCATTAAATATGCAGATTGTCTATGAACATACAGAGTGGGCAATGCCTTTTCTCCTTTGAAAGGATATAGCCTCCATCTACGTTTTGGTTTCCTTGCGTCCGAAGGTTCCGCGTATTTTATAACCACTCCGTTCACCGTGTTGGCATCCTCTGTTAATTTTCCGGACAATTCAAAGTTGGGTTTCTCCTTGTCTTGAGGCTTTGGCTTTGGATCGTTCTTTGCGTTGGTTTTGCCCCATTCCGGTGATGGTTCCTTCTTAACTCTGGTCGGATCAAAACTAGGTTTCCTCTGCTTGTTCGATTCATCCCGCTTTTTGTTATATTCGATCATATCCCTTCTTCTATTCTTATCGTCGTATTCTCTGTGCCTTGGTCGGCTCGTGTCTCTCCTCAGTGGAGACCGTTCATACTTTCTTTTACCACTTTGTTTATCATCATCCTTTCTACCATAATCCCGCCGACTCTCTCTGTGATCTCTGTCCCTCTCACGTTGTGATCTATCTCGGTGCATGTCGTTGCCTTCTCGTCTCATCTCCCTGCTATTCTTATGAAATTCCTTTACCTCTCTGGAGTCCCTGTAATTCTTGAGTTTGTTACCCGACTCCTTCCTGTTCGTCCGCTTCTCTTGGTTAGGACTCATTTCACGTTTCTTTTTACGTTTCTTACGTAGCTTTTCATGACGACTTTCGTCGCTACTACCGGAGCTACTGCTAGATACCATCCGTTTCTCTCTGTTTTTCAAACAGCTCAAAGGAGACCCACAAACGTGGATCTCGTATCCAAATCAAACGTTGAGTTAAAACATAACCTATCCAGGTATACAATCCCGTCGCAACGAACGAGAGTTATTTTCGGAAAGTACGTACATCTACAGAGTTTTGCACGGAGTTATCATGAAACACTGTGAACGTATAATTGGTTCCGTAGGTCGAAATTTTCGTATTGCTATGACGTAGTATATAAGCAAAACACTGTACGTAATGTCGCACACATGAAAGCGATGCAAACTTATGCTGCCATGATGTGAGCAAATGTTTTCACGAAGGGTAGTATGAGCTTAAGCTTAACGTTTATTTTACAAGCCGTAAAGACGGAGGTGCGAAGTGTAAATGATCGCTTAGAAAGTAATTTCACATACCGTTCAGGATATGCTGTTCCACAAATTCGACGAATCCCTCGAAATACTTGGTGGAATACTGAATATTTATGATAATGTCCCAAACAATTTCTTTTTTGATATTTACACTAATGATTCGTAAAAAACTTGCGGTAATCCTTCACGTTACACACGAATACACGTTATCAAATATGTATATTTCATTAAGCACTTTACAATAGCCGACATTTCCGTATCTACAGTTGGAGTATATTCCAGGCACTTATTAGAAACTGTATATATTAATTTTTGTTTACCAAAGAATGACATAAAAACTATGTTTATGCTAATTCGTGACACACCGATTGCGACACTAGAATGATCACCGCGCGAAATACAACTCTAGTCACTATTCCGTTGGTTAGGCGCGAAAAGTTCTCTCTCATCTTACAATTCTTCACTTGAAATTATATTACAAATATTAACGATGCGCATATGTAAATTAAGCGCATCATAAACGAAGAATTTTAATCATATTCCCCCAGCGCTGTCACGTACCCATATATTAAAGAAATGTGTTGGACGTTTAACCGACAGTGAGAGCGGCGGAACCGAACGAAAGAGGCGGGTAAACGAACGAGTCGGAAGTACAAAAATTGTTGCGTTTATTTTGTATAAAAATGTAAAAAAAAGATCATTATATACATAATAATACATAATTAGAATATCTACAGAGATACTCGTGGTTTTATAATAATTGCGACTGCTGAATCCTTTACCGTTGATAAATTTTCGTTCCTTCCTATTGTAACTGTAAAGTAATATGCGGGATGGTGGAGTATCGTGCAGAAAATCATTACCAAATTTTGGCACACTAAACCATTCTCCTTCAGTACTTATCCGACATTCACTACTCCCAGAGTTTATCCTCGAACCCAGATCAGTAAGCCGAGAAGCTGTTATCGTCGATGGAATCGCCGCTGTCGGAGTTGCTCTCGGCGGCATCGACGAACGCCGTGGAAAGATCGCCGGAGAGTTTGCTCACCGATTGCGAAGTAACGTCGTACATAAAGATCTCCTTGTCGCCTTGGCTGGCATCTCTCGGCCTGCAACGTCACCGGACAAAAATGTCAAAGTGAAAGTCCAAATCGCAGCTTCCCCTGTATAATGCTTCAACGATAAACCGGGCCAGCGAGGAAAACCCGGCCTTTTTCCCCTCGGCGCTCTCATCTCTCGGAGTCTCGATCCTGGCTAATAACGGGCCCGCCGCGAAAAGAAATGCTCCCGAGATAATACCGACGCAGACGCAAGGAAAATGAGGGCCTATCTCTCATGAAAGAGTAATTACACGGAACAGGCTTGTTAGTCGAGGCAAACGAGTTAACGAAAGCGGACGAGGGTTCGACGTTGCGCCACGAGCGGTACTCACAGAGTGACCAGCAGCACCACCGACTGCCTCTGCGGCTCCGTGCGGCTCTCCTGCTCCAGCCACCTCTTGTAGTTCTCCTCCGTGGGCGTCCTCACCAGCTGCTTAAGGGCCTCGCCCGCTAGAAACCTGACCGCCTGCACGTCGCTGACCTTCCTGCCCTGCCTCGACTCGATCTCCCTCTCCTCTTGAAAGTTGTAGTCGACCGGGGCGAGGACGACCACGCTCGAGATCTTGCGTCCGCTCAGCTGGGGCACGTCCGGGATCGGGAAGGAAGCGCCGCTCACTTTGAGCGGCAGATAGCGATTGTATCGAGGATCGTTCCTGGCTCCCACGGCCACCGGCTTCAGCCTGGTCGCATCGTCGCGTATGTGCTGATCCGCCACGGCCTGGCCTTGCTCCGTATTGGGATCGAAGCGTACTACTTTCATCTCCACGCCTCCCGGCCGCAAGGTGGCCTGCTCGAACTTGGTCGCGCCGCCGCCGCCGCCGCCGCTCGCCTTCTTCGTCATGATGGCGAAGGGAGTGGACGGCTCGGAGGAGCTGGCCTCCGCGCTCTTGGGCCTCTTCGCGATCGAGGGTACGGGTGCGCTCGCCGCCACTGCCGCGGCCCCTCCGGCGCCGTAGAAATTCGCGAGCGCTTCGGGCGGTAGTTTCTCGATCGGTATGTCGCCGACCTTGTCGTAATCGAGGATCTGGATATCCGCGTTGCCCAAAATGCCGGAGCTCAGGAGCTGTTGCCTTATGTCGTCGGGCACTTCGTCGGGGAGGTTGGCGATGTTCTCCTTGATCTTGGCTTCCTTCTTGGGGGAGATGGTCGTGGTCGTTGGGGCCTCGGTGGTGGTTGTCGTGGTGCTAGGCGTGGTACTGGATATCACCGGTCGGAGGGTGGAGGGGGAGTTGTAGTCCTCGGAGGTGCTGACGGGAGTCGCGTAGATCTTCTGAGAGGGATTGTTGGCCGAGAGGAAGGACGGCCTGCCCCAGATGGAGGCTTGGCGCTGGGAGGCGGGCGATGGGAGTTGCTGGGAGGGCTGCTGGCTCTGAGGGGCGAACTGAGGCTGCTGATGGTAGTTCTGATGCTTGATGTTGAGGTGCTCGCTGATGAACTGATTGGCCTGCTGCCTGAGCTGCTGCTGGGACTCCTGGAGGAGGTTGGGGGTCTGGACGGAGGAGAACTGGTTCTGCGAGGCCTCGGGGAAGGAAGTCGACTGCACCACGGGATTGGGCGGGAATGGGCCTGGGTGATGAGGATTCTCCCTGATGGCGTAGTGTTGCTCCAGTTTGGGCACCGCTTTGAAGATCTCGCCCGCTGGCAGGGGGCTCTGCTGCTGAAGCGGCAGCTGCGATATGTTGGGCACCTGCTGTGCTTGATTGTACTTCAATTGCGCGCGGTACTGCTGCTCCTGGAACAGCTTCTGCTCCTGCTCCTGCTTCCGCCTGCGCTGCTCCTGGAGCCGCTGCTGCTCCTGGATCCTCTGGAGCTCCTGCTGCCTCTGCTGCTCCTGAAGCCTCTGGTGCTCCTGCTGTCTCTGCTGCTCCTGCTGCCTCTGCTGCTCCAGCAGTCGCTGCTGCTCCACCTGTCGCTGCTGCTCGACCTGCCTCTGCTGCTCGGCCTGTCTCTGCTGCTCCAGCAGCCTCTGGTGCTCCTGGTGCCTCTGCTGCTCGTGCTGCCTCTGATGCTCCCGCTGCTTCAGCAGCTCCTGCTGGCGGCGCTGCTCGTGGTACCTCTGCTTCTCCTGCTCCTGCTGCTTGTAAGCTGGCAGTGTCTGCTGTTGTTGCTGTTGCTGCTGCTGCTGCTGCTGCTGCTGTTGCTCTACATTGAAGTTATCCCGCTGATGAGGCAGCGGCTGATTCTGCAGGTGGACGCTCTGATGGGATACGGAGAGGGTCGGTGGGAAGCCAGGTTGCTGGGGATGATTGATGCTGACTCGATGAGGCGGACCGAAAGTATTAAAGGGCGCGCGCTGCTGAAGATCCGGCAGTCCTTGGACGGTTATTGGCAGCCTCTGTGGCCTTTGCAGGGGGTTCCTAGCTGGCTGCACGCCGGGGAATTGTTGCTGGTGTTGCAGGAAGTTCAGAGGTCCTTGTTGTTGAGGTGGTTGCTGGAGCACCTGTTGCGGTGGGAAAGCATTGACGATCCTCTGCTGAGGAAAGGCAGGCGGCAGTCGTTGATGCGTCGACTGGAGCGGAGGGTAAGGTCCGTGCTGCCTCTTCGAGGTGGTGGACGGACCCGATACGACGGGCAGAGGCTTCGGCTGGGGGGTGGAGGCGTTCTCAAGGTCGCTGCGCTTGTTGTGGTTATTGGGGGGCAGCTGGTCGGTGCCGAAGGTCACGCGAATCCCGCTGCTGCCAGAGTGGTACACCTCGCTGTCCGGCCGGATGATGGCCCTCAAGGTCGTCGAGGGTTCCAGAGGCGTAGGGGTGACTGTGTAGATCGGCTCCTCGTGATGCGAGCTCGGCTGGTCGGGCTTGATCACCTCGTGCTCCTCGACGGGGGTCAGGGCGGGCACCGGAGTGTCGTAGACGACCCTGGGCTTGTCCCCGTAGCCCTTCTTCTTCTCGTACTTCACGTAGAACACCTGTATCGGCTCCTTCGTGGGCCTGGGCGGCGGCTGGGTGGCCGGGGGCACAGGAGTGGGCAGGGACTCGTTCGATTCCTTGATGATGATCTCTATAATGGGCTCCGGCTCCGAGCGGTAGTAACTCTGCGGGGTTTCCTCGTAGAGATCGTCGCGCTTCGAGTGCGCCAGGGGATTGTAAAGGGGGTCCCTCTGGGAGTACTGCACTATGGGCTCCATCTGAACGGCGTAAGGGGGCGGCCTGGCCCCCCTTCTCGGGTAGAAGGCGACCTGCTGCCTCTTGTCGCGGCTCTTGGCCGCCTCCTCCTTGGCCAGGACCACGGCGGCCATGGCTGTCGCCGCGAGGATCGCCTGGAAAAAGTGAAATCGCGTCGATGCCTCGCGGGGGGAGGAAGGGGGGAGGAGGAGGGAGGCTCCGCGATCCGCGCGGTCCACGTAAGAGATCCCAACGCGTTCGCGGAAACGCTCGATCGGCCGTGCCGTAACCGAGTGACCCGATTAATAACGAGCCGAGACATCCTGGAAGGCCTTAAGAAGCCGAGCACTTGGTATTCCAGCGGCGCCCGATGGACGGTTACCGCTTCCCTGATAAGCGATTCCCAGCCGCGATCGTGCTCTCGATATGGCGAGGCCGACTTGTGTCGGGCGCGACATCGGTGTACAGGATGGCCCGAGTGCGCGCGTACGAAGGAAGGGAGCAGTGTGTTTGCTCGAGAAACCGGGGAAAAAAAAAAGAAGAAAAGGGGAGGAGAGAAAATTGACGTTATAGATTCACGGCATGCGCGTTTCACCTAGAGAATTCGGTGACTCTCCCAGGCGCTCTTTAACATATTCGAAACAGAACCAAGCTCGGCGCGGGGATTAAATGGATTTGAAGTGAAATTACGTGCTCCCAATTCGGAATGCAGGAACGGGGGAGCGCTTCTTTTTCCTCTCCTCTCCGGGCCCTCCGCGCGAGGAGCGTGCGCGATCTGTCGTGCGACGGATCGAGGATGTCCGCACGTCATATCGATTATCCCAGCGTACTTTCCCTTAACGAGCGGTTAAGCGCGACACGCTGTCCGCCTGCTAATCGCGGGGGATCCGCCTAAGGACGCTCGGCGGTAAAACGAGACGTGCTTATTACGATGAAAGTACAAGCGCGCGAGCCGCTATCCCCTTTAACGCGACGCTCGCGAGAGACTCTTGCCATCGCGTGGCGGAAGAGATCCTCGTCGGTGTCGGTGATAATTACCAGCTTGAGGAAGTTCATCGCGCCTATCGCCAGCCCGGAGTTCCTTCTTGGTGCCTCGAGGTCGCACTCCGCCTACTCCACGTGTCGATTAGTCTGAGGGCGGCCAACTCGCGGCTCACAACATGATATCGAGGAGGAGGACCGTGTGCGTGGATAGACGATATCGAAAGGAGCCGCGCGTATGAACTGAGGACAGATTGGGCCCAGAGGCCCGTTTCTCCCTACCCGGTGCCACCACCACGGCACTGTCAAGAAGCTCCTCTCTAATATCGAATACGGTGGGGCACCTTTCTCTGGCTGCTGGCTACGCGCGTTTCTCCGCTTGTGTTGGTCAGTTAACGTCGTGGCGTGCAGGATGTACAGACGTGATTCGGAATAAAAAAGACGTTCGAGCATGAGGAGGTACGGCCGCCGTGGCGAGACGGGTATGGTAGGAAGGGGGGGAGAGGCTGGCGACTTTCTTCAAATCCTCCCCCCTCCCCCCCCCTCCCCTCCTCCTTCCTCTCCTTATCGAAAGGAGAGGAAGATTATATTAACCGAGCGTCACTTTTACGCTGACCTCCAAGGCCCATCGAAACCGAAACCCGCCTTTCTTATAACCGCGGATGGCCGTACAGGGCGCAGCTATTCGGTGAAAGACTCCCACTTTCGGCGCCATTAATCGCGCGAACTATCGTTATTACTTTCGCTAAACTTGAGGCAGTTCCAACTCTCCGCTTCCTGCCGGCCGGAATTATTTCCGATCGTACCGAGGATAAGCGCGCAACGAAACGGCGCGCTCCTTTTTTACCCCGGAGCTGCTCTCCTCTCACCCGGTGCCCGCGAATCCGATCGATTACGTTCGAGGGGAAAATCATGATTTTCATAATTACGGGCGCAATTAAGGCCGGTATTGGGGCTAGCTGGAAATCCTGGTAATTACGTGTCCATTAAAATGCTTAACTTTCCTCCGCATCTTACGCGCGCGCGTTACTTATTCCAGGGTAATGGCGGTTGCGCGCATACCTCCGCGGCTCCTCGGCTGGTATAAAAACATCACGTGCGCTCTTTCCATAAGTCATGTTCGCCGCTTGCGAAAGTACGGCGATCCAGTAGGCCAGTTAAATGGGATGACCCGATGGGACCCTTGGTTGCAAAAGCTAACGTGATGCAAAGTTCCCATACTTGCGCAATACCCGGTCTAGATCTGTACACAGAGCTGAGCGGAGTTGCGCTCGATTCTCCAAGGAGAGGCTCGATCCCAAGGAGCACCCTTTGGGCCTCGACTACCAGAAGGAGGATATCGAGGTTACCGCGAGCGCACCTCTCTCCGCTCCTGCCCCGGGGGGCTATTCCTTAATTTCGAAAGCGAGGAGTGTTTGATAGCCACTAGACATAGGTACATCGGCATTCACTAATATCTCCGATGGACCAATCTCCGCGGGCGATAAAGGAAGAGGCGACAAGCGTTTGGCGAAGATCCAAGCATCCTCCGAGATCCGAGACGTGGTGCGTCCTACTTGGTAACTTTCACTTACGTTGGCGTAAGAGGTCCAAATATCCGCCGAGGGATCCGAATATGACAAATAGAGGATCCGCTCGGAGGGTCAACGATCCTATCGGCGGCGCAACCTCGCTGCGGGGATGTATTTCGTAATGCTTGTCGTACGTAGATTATTAATCGTGCTATATCTTGCCCGGGATATAAGTGTCAGGAAGACGGAATCCCGATGTTTCCGCTTAGAGAGTATCCTCAGAATCGGGGATTTATCGTGCCCCTCGAGGAGGCACGCGAGGCGAATCGTAAAACTCGCTGAGCTACGTGCGCCCGAGGTGCAGAAGGCACTCTCCGTTATGAACGTTTAGAAGCTATTGCAAAAGCAATCAGCGAAACGAGCGGGCAAAAGATTGCGCGAATTTCGTTCGCCCAGTTCTCACGAAAGTCCGTAGAACAGAGCGGCAGACGATACAGTTCTCCGGCTGCGGACGTACTTTTAGCCCGGTCTACAGTTCTCCCGAGAGCAGCGTGCTCATGAGCAATAACGTAACTGTTGAAGAGTGAAAGTGCTGTAAAGTGGGACGCGCCAGGATAGCGTCCGATCTTATAATTAATAAATAAAGCAAACAAAGGGTTCTCATGCTAACCGCCTTTTCCATTGAATTCAGCGAGCGCGCGGCTTATTCGGGACCTTGCGTGCAGTATTAGAATTTATGATCAAAGCAATTTGCGACTAATGCCGTTTAAGGCGAATAACCGAGTTTAACCCCCGTTGTTTGCACTTCGCGATGCACAGTTTTTCCGTTTGCGTAATC
The DNA here is from genome assembly GCA_038496175.1 of Ampulex compressa. Classification (NCBI taxonomy): domain Eukaryota; kingdom Metazoa; phylum Arthropoda; class Insecta; order Hymenoptera; family Ampulicidae; genus Ampulex; species Ampulex compressa. Next base: position 25,063 of record JBCFXI010001565.1, on the reverse strand, counting down.
CTGCGTTACACTTATTAATACTTCGTGTTTACGTTTCCGCTTTCCTCCTGGCCAAGCTCATCGCGCCGATCGTTCGCGTATACTAGACACAGTGCTGCGTTATATAATTGCATAGAACGCGAGGTATTAAAAAAAATTACCCGTAATCGACGATATGCCCACTTTCTACTTCGGTCGCGGAAGATCATTTGAGTGCAAATTCATACAGAAAGGATTTTCAAAATTCATCATCTCGCACTGTTCCGTACTATTATCCAGGCTTTATTACTGATGTTCATTACTGAGGCAAATTTTAGATACCGTTTCCGTATAGTCGATGTTATAAAATTGCCAACTCGTAACGCGAGGAAATTTTACTTATTTTCCTACGAAGTATTATCTTCTGTAGTTCTTTCTTTTTTTAATTATTATTATTACGATAAATGCAGTGTCAACGATGCAAGGAAACGGAGAGCCGCTCTCGTGGGTTCGCTCGTTTAACTCCGAGGGAGCGAGTATTGTAATCGTCTAGCCGAGGGTCTGCTTCTCGAAAGGAAACCCCAGTCATTCGAACGTGGCTCCGTGCTGCAATTTCAGTTCTCGCGGTCGTTTGCCCGCAGTAATGGCCGCTCCCACGAAAAGCTGGTGCACGTGCGATGCCTGTAGGAGGGCTCGTTCGACGCTCGAGCAAATATTCTGCGTTTTCAACGCCTACGAATGGCTGATAGACTCTTACATAGTGGTACGTATTTCGTCAATCGGGTCTACGAATTTTGGTCGATACGCTCAGTGATGTTTATCGGTCTCTGGTTATGCTGATCCGCCTGTGCACTTGTCGCGAATGTATCTGCGCTCGATCGAATACTTCCCTTACGATAATGACGATGACTCGATCGAGGTGTAGGACTCAAGCGTCGATTTTCATATTGCAGGATTTCTTTCAAGACGATCTGTGGGAGAAACTTCCTAAAAGCTGGAGAGACGCGCTGGAGAATGCATCGCCTCGAGAATTTGGTACGTGGTTGTCTGGGGACATCTTGCGGTGGGTTTACATACTGTGTTCAAACGTGCTTTGCTCTCTCTTTATAATTAACGCTCTTTATTATTCCCTTGGAATTTCAGTGCACGCGTATGGCCGTTATCGTTATTGGCCCTTCATGAATTAGCTCGAAATCTGCAAATTAGCCGGGATCATGAAAATCCGGAAAGTGCAATACGCTGTAGCAGATCAAAGGATATGCAGTCGGTCTATAATGTGGAGCAAGAAGCGTGTACGAAAGCGGAAGTTACTAAAGTTAATCATGTATATTCGAAACACGTGAAGAAACGTGTGAAAATAAAAAAGCAGTATGAAATAAATAAAATATCTGAGGTAAGAATGTTTTTGCACTGTTTTGTATGTATATATATACACGTGCCAATAAATTCATACAATTCTCTACAGATATGTGCAAATTGTGCTGCAGAGTCTAAAACCAAATGTGTGGTAGATATTGGTGCAGGTATGGGACATCTCGCTAGAGTTTTAGCCTTCCAATACAATCTTTGTACGATATGTATAGAGCAGGATCCTCTATTATCACAGCAAGCTTGGTAATATAAATTGTTATATAATGTTTAATACTTCGAGGGATTAATTTTTTGTCTTCTATTTAAGAACATTCTTTTTTTTCCAGCAAATACGATAGAGAATTATTAAAGATTATACACAAAAGTTTAGATACTTTTCATATACAATGTCCACACCATCTTTCAGTCAAACTGGAGCCATCTAGTTTAGCTGAATCAAGATTAATTACTTCTTTACAAAGGACGTTTAAGGAGAATTTCGATCTGCACGAGTCAGAAGATGGGTTTGGTCTCCTAGGTTTGCATCCTTGTGGAGATTTAGCTTCAAGCTTATTAAGGCTTTATTCCCACAGAACAGAACCAAGGTTTATTTGTATCGTGGGATGCTGTTATATGAAGCTAACTTTGAGGTATGCATTTTATCAATTTTAATACTAAAAGCATTATTTTTTCTGGTGATTTAGAACATAAAATTATTTTCAGATCTGAAGATAACGTACAACAGGGTTATCCGCTTAGTTCGTATCTATCCTCTAAACATTCAAGACTATCTTACACTGCCTTAGAGCTAGGTTGTCATGCTGTAGAAAAATTCTCTGATAAATTGCAGACAGAGAACTATGAGGATTTAATAGTTGAGTATTTCACTCCGATTTAGTATTAAAATTGTTTTGACCTACACACCGTTTGTAGGTACATACATATAGAGCGGCCTTGGAAACTATTTTGATAAGGAAAAGTAAAACATTGCGGCACAGCCAGGTGAAAAACGTCAAAGTTTCAAAAGGCATGACGTTTCAGCAGTTGAGTGAACGATAGTTATTTAATTTACCCCGAAAAATGACCAAAGTCCCTATAACGGAACCGCGAAACAATTCATATTTTCTCAGATACTGCCATGCCGCGACCAGCAATCTAGATCCCGACTTCCGGCCTCAACCTTCCGATACGGCCAGCCCAGATGTGCAAGATTTCTTAAAACGCTGGCAAAGGGTCATAATATTCTCCTCCTTGCGCGTAATGTTGGCACCCCTGGTAGAAACGGTCGTACTTCTGGATAGATTTTTATATCTCTCCGAAGGCAGCCTGTCCCCCACGCTAAAGCCCATCTTCGACGCAAGATTGTCTCCGCGTAACTTCGTGCTGCTCTCTGTGAAAAAATAAGAAAACCAATTCCGACAAACGTTACTCTCGATCCTAACGACCACGCTCCAATCGAGTATCGCCATGGCAACGACACTCCCGCGTCCATGAACGCAATCTTCCTCCGTGTCCCTTCGAGCGAACCACGATCGCCCTTACGAAACGATCTTTCATCCGTCCGCGCAGTGATCTCCGCATCGGAACCTTCGTATTTCCTACCTCAGAGGCGTCGAGCGACGTAAACATAGGTAATCCAGGAACGAAGATCGCGGCAAGCGAGGGAGAGAGAGAGAGAGAGGGAGAATGAGAAGGACTCGTCGATGGTGGTCCGAGCGGGGAGCCAATCACGTCGTCGCTCGTGATCTCATGGCGCCTGCGTAAGGGGCCGCCTTAATACCTCCCGGCCGGTGAGACTGAACCGCGCCACCAGTAGATAGCGCTCCGGTGTCCGGGTACCTCGCAAGGCCCACTGACGTTCCCGTACGGCAACACCGAGATCCAGTTTCCCTTAAGCCGCTCTCGCGCGTTTGTCTGTCTCGTCGCGTACGCGTCGTGTCCTACCGATTATTTTCTCCTTCCTCCCCCCTCCCCCGGCCACGCGCACGAGATCGTCGACACGGTAGGAAGAGAGCCGCGCGGTATACACACACGGTCGTGTTGTCGTAGCACCGAGTGCCAAGCAAAATCCGAGTTATCGCCCGGTGCCCGAGCCCCAGGATGGCGTTCAACGGAGACGGACCGCACTCCAAGAGGCAGAGACTCGAGGAATCCGGCCATAGGGTATGTACACGAATCACCACGTTTCGGCCTCGGCTTAACCGCGGCCCGTTGGCCGTCGTGCGGTATCCATTGCTCCCCGACCCGGTCAATGGTGAGCGGCCCTGGGTGCGCACCGTGTACGCGTGTCCTCACGGCGTGTCGCGGGAGATTTACAAGGCGAGTGACGGCGGCAGCGCCGGCAGAGGAGGGGGAGGGGGGGAAGTCGCCATTTATCTGCTCGCTTTTACCCGTATCACCGCCACCGCGTCGAAACAATGGGCGATGCGCGCGCTCTCGAAAGGAGATTGTCTCGTGTCTCGTCTGCAGCGCGAAATCCGCCTTAGACGCGCAGAGCCCTACGGTGGTTCTTTTCCTGCTGGAACGGCAACCTGTTATCGGGCCACCCCTTGATACTTTCTCTCTCCCTCCCTCCCAGCCCCCTCTTTCTCTCTCTCTCTCTCTCTCTCTCCCACATATACACACATACATACTCTCTTTCTCTATTCCGCCGGGTATCGCGAGTCCACGGCGACGCCACCGTCGTCGGGGTTTTATTCGTCGTTATTGGCGACGGCCGTGCGAGGATGCACGTTCAAAACAAACCCCCGTCGGCGAGCCGGGGTCGATAATTTCCACGGCGTTATCAACGGCAGACGAGGCGTTGTCGCGATGCTCCCGGGGTACGATTATCTCGAAGGGCAATTCCGTGTGCACGCCACGAGCCGCGGGGTACCGTGGAAGGAGATGGAAGGAGCGAGGCGTACTGGTTACTCCGCTCTGTGGACTTAGGATCGGCCAGGCCGTCGGCCCCTGGGCCCTTATCGGATCGACCGATTGGAGCTACGAGTTTCTCGCGCTGAAATCGATCCCCGGCTATTCCCGTCGGGGTTAACATTCCCGAATGTATCCGACGAGAGTTTCGAAGGTAGGATCATTTCACTTTGCACGATCCAAGGGGGCCTCGATGAGGGAACTACGGTGTGCATGCGTTAATCTCCCCTCTCCCCTCCTCTCTCCTTTGCTCCGATATGACGTCCATTCGAAATTCGCCTCTCGAGTTTTCGACGGACGTGCCCCGTATGCCGGTGCCTACATTTCGCTTGTGTTCGGCACTTGCATTGGTAATAATGACATTAAGCGTAATCCATTGTTTCGATCGCACCCGCGACCGCAGAGGTACAAATCGCACGATCATTGCATCATTGTAAATGGAAATGCGTACGTTTGTTGGAACGGATATAGTATAGAACGATAGAGAGAGAGAGAGAGAGAGAGAGAGAGAGAGAGAGAGAGAGAGAGAGAGAGAGAGAGAGAGAGAGTGAGGAGTAGGAAGGGGGGGGGGATGTTTGAAATCAGCTGTTAATACTAGATATACCGTCGACTTTTCGAATGAATTTGGAAATAGAAGATGCACTTGGCTTAAAGAAAGGTTAAAGGAGACGGTTTAATAAATGGATATCGTAAATCATACGTTGTAATAGGGTTATGGTAAATATCGAAATAAATCATCACAGAGTGATGCGAGTTTTATTAGAAATGATCGATTGTTTCGATCGATGTAGGTAATTCTAGTGTTGATTTCGCACGTTTAGCACTCCGATTCCTATTCAGACGTATTTAGATTTATGCTCCTCTATACAAGTCGTTTCTCGAATACGCATAATCCGCGCCTCTAGTTCCTTTCACTTGAAACTCGCAGTCGACAAATACACGGATCGATCTTGCATCGTAGCGTTGAGTAAATTTTTAGGGGCGCTCGGCTATCGTGCGAATATCGTCACTTGCAGCGTTCACCTTGTCGTTCGACTTACGAGCAGAATGGAAAATCGAGCTTCGTCCGATTCGATCGCGAGAGAGAAAGCGATATCGAAAATCAGCTTCCAATTCGATTCAGGCACGACAACCTGTGGCGGTCGAAATGTACGAGGGGGGTGGCCACATGTGTCCCGAAGAAGAAGCGCGCTGTCTTTTTACCCAACGCGCCTTTCCCGTGTATTAGCCGCTTATCTAACGAGACTTATCTCTCTTATTACGCAACGGCCTAAAAGTGCCACGCGGCTTAACATCGCTCGCATCGATTCGCACGGCCGTTATCGGCCACTTCGGCGCTGGCCGCCGCGAAATGGACAATGTAACGTGGGCCTCGGTGCGCATTGTAACCGCGAAAGGTCATTGCCGCGTCGGCTACTTCGCGACCTTCTCCCCGACCATTATCGCTCCATGCAGGACACAGCACGCGTGTGCGTCTCGCGCGCGAGTGTGCATGGCGCAATTTATGTACGCGATGCAACGCATCGCATATGCATGTCCCCTCGATACTCTTCGCGTTCCGCGTAAAGTTGTTCCGCGACAGACGCCGCGATTTCTCCGTCTGACATTGAGGAGCGGAGGGTCAAAAACCTCGACTGGGAAGAGCGGCATCGGGAGAAGGGTCCGCTCTTACCTTCGCGGCCCTGCTCCCCTCTCGGAGGGTCCGGTTTACGAATCTAAAACGATGTATCTCGAGTGGCCGCTTCTTCCTTTTGCATTATCGATCGCTTATGTTGAATAATGTACGCCAATGCCCCCGTAAGATTACCTTCGGGCTGGTGTACTTTTGCTCCTGCAATGTCCCTCCGTAATCGTTCCGTCGGCGGCAGTGAGACACGGTATAAATGTGTATATATATATATAGGATTTTTGCGTAATAAGTTTATTGACAGTCGAAGGACAATGAAAAAATAACCTAACTCGGACACTCGCTTTCGCAATCGTCTGAACTCTGTCTCTCTGAATGTCTTTTTTTCACGTCATCGTCAAGCGTCTTTGGTTGGCGTCTTAATCTTAAAAACACTAAACGCTACATGCATACACACCGCACACGCACACACTCACACGCATTCGGTCGCTTGTCTATGCACCACACATCCCACACTCTCTCGTCTTACAACGATATCTGTCCTCAGGTGTCGGACGAATCACACATATATATAATATACATAACCATTCCGTGTGCATAAGCTATTCCCACGAATTTATATCCATTACGTAGGTTCAAAAAATTTATTAGCAACATCGATTATTCGCAAATATTCCCTAGTAACAGATACCGATACCTTTAAGCGTATCGCGGATGCAGAGCCGAGGTATATCTCCGCGTATTATTTATTACGAGACCGTTCGTATCCGCCTATCGATCGAGGCGCGCACGAGGTCGATGGAACTGCTGATTTTTTAATGTCCGGTACAAAAGTGGACGGCGGTTGCACGATTGCACGTCTTTCAGGCCGATGAAACGAATTCGTCGGTACGAACTTTGCCAGGGGGAAGTCAAGCCGTCTCTCATGCTTAGGGACACTGCTCATTCGCTCCTCGGTGTGTCATACCGACCGAAATATCTTTACCTCGGTACCTTCGAGGAGAAACACACATGTAACCGCAATCTGTCTCAAAGTAACGCGGTGGTTCGCGATGATGTATTTGTCGCGAAAAGACTGATGTACCGTCCGCAGGGATGAAACTTTGAAATCGGAGTAAGGGCTACTATAACAGCGTTTCCTTTTGTTCGAATGGCAGCGCCGCGGCTCGAATTAACGCTGTTGTGTAAGTTATGTATTCAAGACGTTTTGGATAACATCGTGACTGTACTGTGCTTCAGTGGGATTTTTCGTGGAATTTTTTCGGTACTATTTATCATATAATCTCGACATCTAGAATTTTATCTTCGTATCTGAGTTTTGCGAAGGAATATCGAAAAGGGGAAAAAATTAAGTATTTGGTATGTGTGTTATTTTTGCGAAGGTATGATTTTATTCTCTCTTTTTTTCTAATTAACGAGCGACGACTTCTTAGGTTATTAACCCAAATGATTTTATCTATTATCGTTTCCGTTAATTGATATTGAAGGAGGTATCGTTTAATTAGAAATTGACTTAAGTGCATGGACGATATGCTAATTGACGAACGACTAGTGTTTGATATTTGGATAGTTGGCTAGCCGCTTTTCTGAAACTCATTAATTTCTGCGCCCAAAAGAGATTGATACAATTGGTGAAAAGTGATACGGCGAAGATAACTTGATAGGTACTCGTGTAAGCCTCTAACGTTAAATTAGCCGGTACACGTAAATTACACTCCCAGCTCGATGATTGATTAGCAACACTTGCACTGCTACATTTTACGCCGTTCGCGCAGGCCGCAATTTGGGACCGCGCGGCAAGGATTTGCCAATAATAACTGGAACAAACGTAATTTCACAAGTATTCCGTCACAAAGCGTATTATTACCCGCCTGTAACGCGTTATCGATTTACCAAGGCACATCGTACGTACTGGATTCGACACGGAAACCATTGGCATTCGTAAGAAATACGCAGCTCCCACAGTTTCAAACGATCGCTCGATCGTTACGCTTCCATCTGAACGTATAAACACTCGATCGCGGTTAAAGTTGATAAGCACAGTTCGCAATTCCGCGTAATGGAAGCTAACATCGACAAGGAATAAAGCGCTCTTGAGTAAACGCCATTCACAGTGGTGCCATTGTCGCTCGCATTACGCCCCTTCCTATCGCGATGACATTTTCTTGAAATATCTTCTCAGAAAGATTTCCCCGATTAATAACACCGGCATAGATCGGCCGAGAGTTCCTCGAAGCCAAGAACCTGGCCGTGCTTTCGTCCGCATCGGCGGCACTGAATAAAGTGTAGGGGGACATCGTAATGGGATTAATTCCGTCGATGAATTGCACCATAAATTGCTCCCGGCATGCGTGTACATGCAAAACGGGGCTCTTTGTCCGGCGACCGATTTGCTCTCCTTTATTTATCGATGGCAGGTATCAGCTCGCTCTAGTACGAATCGCCCTGAGATCCTTGGATTTCCATGCGGTAAGCCCAAGGTAGGATGAATCGTCCGTAATTCCGGGGAGCCTCCATTTGCATACACTCCGCCTTGGATCGTCCCTCTGTGCGCTGAAATTCGTAAGAAATCCGCGAGCAGCGAGCAACGCGAGGAATTCGTTCCAAGCCAAAATCGTCATTTCCACGAGGAAGTGGACGACGCGCCTTTTTTCCGCGCGCCTTTCGCCCGCCCGTTATTTCGGTACTCGCGCCTCGAAATAACTGCACAGAAATAAAGCCTCGCTCTCGTTAGCGCGGCATTTACTCGGGGGCTGAGGGGAGGGGAGTCTTAAAAAACGACATTACACAACGCAACTTCTTGCAACATACACAGCAAGGACCGCCGCGCCTCGCTGTCGTCGAATTGGAGAACCGCGAGGAGAGGCTTTCCGCGTAAGCGTTTTCGAAGGCTCATTGTGGTTACTAATGTAGGAGCGTGGACCAACCTTAATGCTCTGGCCCGGGTTTATTTCTACTGCCGTGCTGCTCTTATTATAACGTGATTAGCACTGGATTTGGCGAAGTGCGAGTCGTAGTTTAGAATTTCTATTCTTATGCCGCTCTTGTTACAACGTGATTAGTACTGGATTTGGTGAAGAGCGAGTCGTAGCTTGGAATTTCTACTCTCATGCTGCTCTTGTTATAATGCGATTAGCACTGGATTTGGCGAAGGGCGAGTCGTAGTTTTGCATTTCTACTCTCACGCTGCTCTTGTTGTAACGTGATTAACACTGGATTTGGCAAAGAACCAATCATAGTTTCATATTTCTACTCTTATACTGCTCTTGTCATAATATCATTAGCACTGGATTTGGTAAAGAACGACTCTTAGTTTCGCAACGCAAACCTTGATACACTTCTTTTTCCAAGCAGAGTAATTATTTCGAATTCCTCTCTTAGCAGGTTTATCGGTATTCGCATACCTGGAATCGATCATCGTTCGTTGCTCTTCATTATCCGTTCTTCGGTGGAAATACAAGCGGCTTGCAAGGATTAAAAAGAAGCTGTTACGTTCCCTGCGATCCGTGGGATGTAGTTCTGTATACCTCAAGGCGCGTACGCGCAGCTTCAATATTCCCCGTGGTATCGCAATTAATCATCGTTTATTTTACTACGATGCATCACCGGTATAGTCCGACTTAAAGATATTACCAGGGCGCCGTTACCTTCCCTGCAAAATTATACACGCCTCGACGCACATGAGTGCGATTTTAATATCCTCCGAGATAACGTGGTCGATCATCAATCGTTTCATTAGGATGCATCACTGACGTACGTACACACCCGTCCCTCCATTTACGCGGAGCATCCTTAACTCAATAAAGAGTTAGGAACGAGATTAGCACGAGGATTAATCCGTTCCACGTGGACTCGATTTGCGCGAATGAAAATCGCGAGAAGTACGGAGTACGTCGACAGAAGAGGAAATCGCGTATAAGGAATACACGTGAAAAGAGCTATAGTGGTGTAGTGAATAGAAACTCTTCCACGCGGGAGACTCTGCCTATCTCCTCTGCTTTTTCCATGTAATATATATATATACGGTGGCTCTGGTGGTTCGAAGCTCATCTTAAGCAGTAGAACCTAGGCCAAATGACCTTAGCAGTCGGTGCTGAAAATGAATTCAACCCTTTGAGAGGCGACTCTTGGGTGTTTCACGTGACAACTCGAGTGGCGAGCGAGACGCGCCAATCCTTGTTCATATTAAATGTTCTTGAACCTCCGAGCTATAAGAACAGTAAATCTTTACTTTAAGAAAATTCGTAACAAAGCAGGAGAACGAAAAGCTCGAAGAACAAATCACCATTTCGAATAGCTAATCCGATCGATCGAAAAAGTTATTGAGAGCGGAGATAAAAAAAAATACACCTGGAGTTATAATTTATCGCGTAAAGGACTTGTGTATAAAAAATACTGCGCAAATGGAGGGATAAGTATCCTCTACCTTCGATACCCTGTTCAAAACTGTCGTTTCTCTGCATCTGGAGCAAGCATCGCGGATAAGGAAACGTATCTCTAAGTAGGCACGAGAAGTGCTGCCGTTCATTTGCAATTTCGCGGAACGAATTTGCCCAATAAGATGTTCATGCTCAAGTAGGATAGGTGGAGAATTTACTGGGCCGACGGAGGTCCTGAGACGCGAGCTTATTTCCTCCTCGCGGGGAATTTGTCGCTCTTTGTTACGATAAGGCAGAGTACCGTACGTCGAACGGAATAATCCCAGGGGAATTCTCGGTCGTTCGAAAATCGGAGTGTCACAGCCGAGGAAAAATTGCGAGGCTAATCAACTTGCAGATTTACTCGCCATTGCGAGTATTTTGGAAGATGTGATGGTAAAGGAGTCCAGGAATGGCACTGATTAGAGCAGTGAAAGAGGAGCTGGGATGATTTTCTCGAGAATAAAAAGAATTTGTTTTCGAAACTTATTAATAGATTAGTTATTATGTTTGAATTATCTTTGATTAAATATGCGTAAGTGAATATCGAACGACGAATTTTTAGAGATTCTAATATGAGATTTTATTTCGGAGATATTAGAACTTTTTACTGTTAAAAATTTTAGAGCTTTTTGTTGTGTTTTTTTAAAAATATTTTAATATATTTTTTTATATTTCAATTATTATTCAATGCACTTATTTATCATTTAGTTTTTCACCTAATACTTTATCTCATTGTCAACTCTCTCCCCTTTCCACCGTACAAACGACACTAGCCTCCGTTTCGTATTCAAAATGACAATGCGGCATATATTCGGCGGTATCGAGAATTTTTTTATCTCTGCTTATTTAAGGACCTCCCACTGTGCATTTTTTTTTTATTTCAACCGTGCATACCAGTTCGATATGCCGCGCGTACGTCGATTGCTCTGACGCAATCGATGGGCGAGCATTAAGTGCTATTTAGTATACGGAATTTTAATTGCGCTAACGATACGTGTCCTCGCATGACAATTATATCCGCATATCTAACGGCGCGTTTCCGCGAAACGTTAATGCTACGCGATATTATGGATTTTCATATTATTACATTTCCTATACGCGACGTGCATCCTCGATGTACGAATCGAAGTGCTTTCGCACACGAGAATCTCCGTAGCTATATGCAAGCTAAATGTGGAATATGGAGGTCTCTAATCGGGCAAAAAGCTTGTTCCCGTATGCAAGCCATTCTCGTAGGGAGAAGAATAGTTACAATACGGTGGCTTTTTAGGAAAGATGGTAGCTCGCGCAGCGATAGGCTGATTCGCCAATATTTTACATTTTTCATTGTCTCTAAGCTGCATATCGAGTCTCGATACCTACCTCGCCAATTGTTCGTTTTTTCCCTCTCTCTTTCTCTCTCCTCCTTTTTGCGTGTAACGGTTTAAATCGCGCCTGGGAATACTTCTGGAAGGTAATATCGAAAGATGGACAAGCATTTCGCAGCGTGGAATTTCCGATAATTGGGGTCTTCCAATAAACGGAAGGCAAGCCGGAGGATGTAGCGTAATACGAAGACGTTTCATAAAAATCGTGCATTATCTGCATTCCTGTCGGAGGGCCCGCGCCCAATAAACGTATCGATTCTCCCCCCGATAACGAAAACGCAACACGTTCGAGCGTTTTTAGAGTATCCGGCTACACTTCGACACCTTTTTTCCGTCGGATTTTCCGACAAATATTTTTTGGCGAATAGGCAATCTCCATGAAAGGGGATCCCCGCTGGGGGTAAATCGAGTTATTTCGAATATCGAGTTTCCTCAGGCAGATTCTGCGAAATCCCCGCCTCCCTCCCCACCACCGCCTTCCTGTTCCTTTGTTGACACTTTCTTAGCCCAACGGCCAGATACAGACGCGTTATATCCTAGCTGGGTTTGCGCCACTTTCCGAAGTATTTCATTCCGCTGGGAACCGAGTAACAAGCGGCCTCATATCCCGCGGAAGTTTTTGCTCCTTCCAAAGCGCTACGAGCTCCTTGCGATGTTTATCTACATATTTATACAAGGCGGACGAGTTTACGAATGGCGGAGCGGGAGTTTTGTGCGGTATTTCGAAGCGAGTTATTCTTCTGTACATGGATATTTCGATAAACAGACTTGCAGAATGCACGGTACGTATTTCACATGCCAATCGAAACTTGGACTCTTGACGAATTTCTCCGCGAAACGAATCAGCGATCTGTCACAATCGAGATCCTAACCTCTTTATACCTTAGTCCAGATTCGCTCGTTCCTCGAGCTAGCGCTTCGAATGCAAGCGTCTTCGATCCATGCGCGAGATTCGCGTTCGTTAAATTCGGTTCATACGGAGATTTGTCTTCGTTAAACCTACTCTTTGCGCACGAACCTCGTTTATTACCACGCGGAAACAGGTTACGCCGGATGCCGCCTCCCTCCGTCATTCCAGATCGCGTTTCCATCCACGACGGAGATCCGCGCTCGTCGAGATGAAATCGCGCTCGAGGATTTTTTGCCAGGCGATCGCCCGTAAAATCATTGTTCCCGCAGGTTTAGCGGGGAATTTAATCGGCCAGCCGCAATCCACTTTATCGCCTGGAGCCTAGGCAAACTTCATCTTTGCATCCCCCGTTATCCGCGCGAGTCGATGCGTCTCCCTCTTCTAAGCGCGTGAAAATTTACGGGGCGCAGTTAGAGCGAATTAAGGTCGTCACGAAGTTAGTGCGGTGGGTCAAAATGAAGTTACAACATTGGGTTTCGCCTATGAAAGAGAGGCGCGCTCGCGCGCGCGTCCTTCCGTGCGAATCCAACGCGGAATTTACCGGTTGGTAATGAGAGCCGCCGTCACTTCGCCGCCTCGGAGCGCACTTCGAGCAGAAGCTTTAAGATTTGAGAATAATGAGGAGGGAGCCGGGATAAGGGCGCGCTGATTTTGGTCGGGGATAATAATGCGATATTTCCGGCAAAGGGGCGGGGATTCGGCCGAGGGACACCGAGGAGGGCATTAAAAAGGGATGCGGAGGTTCGGGTGACGTCAGAGGGAGCTGCTGAAGTCCTTCCGACGGAACCACCGATGGCCAATAGGAAGATACTTGGAGCTTAATATAATTGGTCCGTTTATTTCGAAAGTGGTATAACTCCATTTTCTCTCGTTTCGAGAAAATTAAAGCTTAGCACGTTTGTCGATCGAAAAATATCGATTAATATTACCGAGTATGGCGATGTTTCTACTTGTATATTGTACAAATGTAAAACGACACTGATCTTACCACCTTGTCAACGGGGCTGTTGACGACGGAATACTGTAGAGAGAGAATGCGAAGCCCGGCATTGCCACACGGTCTTGAGATATCGCGCGAGATATTCCCTCTGTACCAATAAATATCGCCTCGTTGTGTTGTGAATCGTTTATTGTGACTGTTATTTCGCGTGAACTGCTGCGGAGTCGTCGGCTGGCACCCCGCGGCACAACAGTATTGTTCAAAGTATGTCTTCGTTAAGTAATGCCTCCAATTCTGTATTTTCGAGAACCTTCTCTTTTTTACCTTTATGCTGGCTTTCGACGTGAAAATCACGTCGTTCTTGAAGCTTTGAAACTATTCACGATACGAAAAATTGGAGCAGAAAGGTTACGACATACATATTGTATTGACCAATCATATCAATGTATGCAAGATCAATTATTATCTAATTTATTGAATCTTATCTATGTTTGAAATGCTTTAATACAATACATTGGTAGACGCAAGTATTTGATGGAAATTAATGTTTTATTTTTGATCTCCTAATGAAAATGTTTAGTAGTTGAATAGTGCACCTTTTATTTCATAATATCCTCTAATTGGCGACGACGTTCAAAATTCATTAATCGCCAATGTTCATTCGATTTTTACGATTATAAATATTTGAAGCGTTTCGATCATCGGTGACCACCGTGGCGCTACGGGAGAAACAGTCTGTGGTCTCATATGACCACGGTGGCGTCCAACGTATTAACGCTGAAACGTATTAATCTATCGATAATTATTAACTCAATTGCGTTACGATGTATTCGATGGAAGATGTAAAAATGATTTAATCGATGAGCGTTACAGGGAATATAACAGATTATCCGTTGATAGTTCTCCATTTCCTCTTTTTTTTTAAGGATATATTTAATACATCTAGATGTGTCTAGAAAATTGCTAATAACATCAGTGTTAACCTTTAGTGTTTATTTTGTACCTTTACTTGATTTTTCTATTTGCAATTCGAAAATCGCTTTTTCAAGAATGTCCTATATTTTAACTCTCGTAAACTCTCTTCTAAAAAAAGGAGAAGAACTTCGTAATTCACTAAAATCCAATAGTATTTCGAGAGTGTGGAATATGTCAAACATAATGTTCATATATATCGCGGTTGGTTAGAGTAATATTTTAAGAATCTACGGTATATGTCGTATAGATTGAGGGAAAAAGTGGAGGTAGTGGAAGAAAGCATGATTTATATGGATATTTTGAGCAAAGCACTATAAATACCAGTGTAGAGACCCATCAGTAACCAAAACCGAATCGCAGCTTTGCTCACTGTCGATACGCGACGAGATACACGGGAGGTATTGGAATTTTAAAGCGTTTCATAACCGACAGTAACGATCAAAATTGATAGATTAAGTGGTGCTTCGCGCTTCGAGTAATTTCATTTGATTCCTTCTCGCACACGAAAAGTGCGGTTGCGCAGTTCCCAGGAAATTGCATCGGGACGTGTTATCCCGAGTAGTTTTAACGCTGGGAAAGAATGGCAGGCATCGTGCAACACGACAACCACAGACTTTGTTATCTTCATGGTTTTAAAACAGTTATTACACTCTTTATTATCCTCGACAACATCGCGTATCATTATTCTAGGTCCTCATAAAAATATGTACTTTAGACCCGTGCTTTGAACGACTCGCATCAAACGATGCTCCCGAAATTAATCGACATTAGCAAGTTGCACTGACTGTTAAAGAAAGAATTTTCTTGCTATTTGTCTTGTTAAGTTAATATTGTATACTCCCAATGTATATATGGACACTTCTAACCTTACTACTCCTGACACTAGCAAGACAACTCGCGTGAATTGTATTAAACATTGAGGAGCAGTTAATTCTCGCACTTCTTCATAATTTTTTAATCCTCCACCTGGTTTTATTAGAAGAAGATTATCAGTCGACAGAACGATATTTCATTTACCTCTTAAAATTCACAATAACCTTAATCATTAGCCACGCACATCAGTGCCTAGAAACTTTCTCACGCACGGTATCCTTCTGCAATTTTTATTCCAATAAAACCAGGTGCAGAATTAAAGAATTATTAAGAAACGCCAGTAGTAACTGCTCGACAATGAGCAATATAATTCACGCAAGTCGTCTCAATATCGTACATCGTCTCAGACCTGTCCTGGCCTAAGGGCTGCACTGGCCTTTGGCTGGACCTCGCGCGTCTCGTATCTCGTCCTCCCAATAGTCATCCATCCATCAGCACTTCGAATACCAATCCTGTCTTAGCTAGGTCGCCAAGACTAAGCGACATCCGTCGAACGACAGAACGCTTAATTGGCCGCTGTTTCGCGGGTCAAGTGGAAACAGAAGCTGAGTCGGTGCGGTCACGCATCGTTCTGGTCCAATAATCGCGCTCAGGATCAATTGGCCGTGACAAAAGGGTTCGTACTGGATCGGCCGTTATTTAGCGCCAATGCAATTCCATCGAGCGTGCATGCAATCGGGGAAAGAACGAGGGAGGGGGCGAAAGAGTCTTCGATGAGGGATCTGCAAACGTTGACACTTCGTCCATCGAGGTTTGCGGATCTCTCGCCAGTCCTTGGCCGATTCTGCGGTTAACGCTCCATAATTCACGATTAATGAAGGAGCGCCCGGAGTTAGGGGCGTCGTCCTTCGAGACTTTGGGACTCGAGAGATGACGGAAACTAGGGTTTACGGTGCCGTTAAATGCGACTGATTTTACGGCTGGCGCTTTTATCCAAGCGCTGGCTCTCTGGTAATAACCGCTGAAAGACTGGTCCGTTGGAAATCGGACGCAGTTGGCCGAACGTCTCTTGCTTTTGTCGGACGATTCGTGTGTACTTTGGGTTGTGTTTTTGAACGAATCATGGAGAAATGATTAGCAATACTTAAGACACTAAGTTTTGGTATCGTGTTAGAGAATGTTGTAAAAATTTGGTTGGAGAAATAAAAATCGTTTCTGCTAAGAGGTAGCTTTTTAGTAGCTTCTTTTTTATTATAAGATAAAGTATTTAAAAAAATGTGGATATCGTAGTCCTGATCTTCTTACTCATTGTCAGCTTAAGTACAATCCGCGATTTGTGATCTTAGTAAGCAAACTTATTCTCCATTTCTTCTCGTGTAGTCAGAATTTCAGTCCACCGCATCGATATGTTTGCATGGAATCATAATTTTGGTCACTGGCCTCTGGCTCGAATAATTCAAAGATCATTAAATCACGAATACAATAGAAATCGATATTAAAAAATGTCCAAGTTTAAAGTGGTGAATTAATTTGTACAAGGAAAACAGACGTGGAAAAAAACCAGACACTGGAATAATCAAGTCGTGTAATTAAAAATAACACTTGGGAAATTCTAACTCCACGAGGACCACATGTATAATCAAGATACAAAGCGCGCGAATTTCTCGCTAAGATCGCGAATCAGGGATTCTTCTCAAACCTCAGAAAACAATTTCGAATCGTCATTTATCGCGGAAGAAATTCTTGGATCGACGCTGGTTAATTTCATTGAAATTCGCAAGTATTTCGCGATGCCATTAGGCACGTCGTCGCGATGGGCGAATACTTAGGATGCCTCCGTCATGACTCAGGTCCGCGATGCGGGCCAGGAAAGTTGACGTTCGACGAATGACACGCGCTTCGAACGTCGAAGAAGTTGCCGCCTCGAGTTTCCAAGGAAGGGACGCGGCGCAAGTTGCTGGCGACGCGCATTGTTCTGCTCTAATAATTGCGCTTGGAATCAATTGGACGTAGCGAAAAGGTTCTGGGCGGCCGACTGTGATTTAGAATAACCTCCATCGCCAGGTTGGGGCGATCTCGAAATCGACCGCGATGGATCCTCGTGGTGTAATCGCGGACGACGGATTTGCGTCGATATATGAAGTCCCCTCCCCCCGCGATCGATCGACCATCCACGCTCCAGAAATCTTACCCCGCATCGGCCAATCGGCTTGCTTCAAATTCGAGTCGTACTTCGAAACAAAATGGCCGATCGAAAGGATTGATTGGAAGCACATTGCTGGTGGTCGGAAACATCGAAATTTCTTAAAAGCACATTAGCGGGCCAGAAATAGGCAGGTTTATTTGGCTCACTCGCAGGATCATCGCGGACTATTGATAGCGAGGGGTACGATGTCGACGTGGCACCGCAAAGGGTTAAACGATCGGTTGGCACCGTCGAGATGCGTTACTCGTGAATTTTCCTAATGGCACGAATAGGCCAATGCGTTCCTGGAAGAGCGGCATTGTGGAGACGTGTAATTGCAACTACTGCCCGCGGTCGATGCTTTTGCGACGTTACGTTGCGGTCATTGCTCGTTTGCGGGCGCCGCCCGTAAATTTTACCAGTCATTGAGGCTGATTTGTAGGCTTTAATTAGGATCAGGAATAGATGGGATCGGGATCGAGATAATCTACTAATCCACTTTCCATTTCGCTACATTATGGTTCGTGTTAGAGTATACTGTACATTTATATTGTACACAGTGTATTTTTTTTTTTTTTAATTAACTGGCGTCGATCTCTGAGATTATCAGTGCAAGACACTGTAAATATTTTATTAATAAACCATCCCTATGCTGTTCGTAGTCCCTGATGTACAAAAAAATTAAAGTTGTTTCTTTTCTTCACGATACAGTTTATTTCAACAAAATTGAGGTGGAAGAATAAGAATACGACATTAGACATTTTTTTGTTAGCTCTTGATTCAAAGATGTATATATATATGTATATATACATGTACGTACGGAACTTTTGCCTTTGGTGTCTTACCTATTTAATTATTCACTCGAGCGTTTGTGTTTCTTTGTTTTTCCTTTGGAATCTACTTCTGGGGCATTTCTCATGACATTCCAGCAATAGTCTGCAAGCATAGATGAGTTCCACTTGCCCTGATACCCTCCTTCCATTGCTGAAATGTCTTGCTGGAAGCGCAAGCACTTGCACCGCGCCACAATTGCTTGGAAAGAAGTCGAGATGCGAGTCCAAAAAGTGGATCTTGTGCGACATATTACAACCTAGCTCTTGGAAGTTCATTAACAGCTATATTGCAACATCCAGCACGAGCAAGATTTCTCTCTATCATAAAATTAATTCCTATTTTGCAAGCAAACGAGAGCTAAGAGAACATCATAAACCTCATATTCCTTTACTTCACATCGAAATTAATAGGAACGAACTATTCTTAACTCGGATAGATTTTGAGCGCAGACCAATGTTATCTCTCTAAGATTATATTTCAGTTCGCTTCTATTTTAATCCCTGATTGAGACGAATTATCGTTCTGCTCATCCTTCATTTAAAAGGTCGACTTCAAAAAACCCGCCCGCGCATTTAGCCCCGCTCTCTCCTCCCTCGAAATCGAAGCCCCCGCTTGCTTTCGATATTGTACTCCTCAATCACTCTCTTGTCAGGACCTTGCGAGCTTTTCTTGGAAATATTGTATTTCTTGGATTTACTTCGGTGCCCATTAATATCGGACTTGTCAGTGGCAGTACGATGCCGCATGCAGCCCGTCACAGTTCCGACCTTGATTTTTCCCTGCTATTTTCTCAACCGATTTGGCCGGATCGATGGAGCCTCCATTAGGCATGCGAGCTCCTGGAAATACGTACTTGCGTACGTCAAATCGTTGCGCTTCACGATAATCCGCACCAAAGTGCGGTGATCGCCGCCATTATGGTTATTACGTTTCCAGGTGTCTTTTCGGGGCGCACGCTGGCCCAAGAAGACGATGATGCAACCAAATGGATCGTGTAAACACGAACCAACTTTGGGGGTGCAATTACGTGGAAAATTCAGGAGGGAAAGAGGTCGAACGTTGGATCGGCCTATCTCGTCTTCTGCCTCCTTAACCGTGCCTCGAGCACCCCTTCGAACGCGTCGTGCAATCGCTTCACCCCAGTTATCCCACTTGCTATGAATTAGCCATCTAATCGACGATGGCTCGAACTTTTCGTGTACTTTGCCTTAATTTCTTTCCCGGATTTTCTCGAGAGTTGAGAAAGAAAGAGAGAAGTGAGAGAGTGAGGGAGGGGGAAAAAAAAGACGACAGGCTGGGGTTAAAGTGCGCTCGAAAAGCTTCTTTTCTTTTTTTTTTTTTTCCCTTGTCGAAACATCGCCGTGGCGTTGTAACTATGTAACTTTATCGTGTCTACATAAAGCGGACCTTCGTTCTGGCACAAACGAGCTGCCGCTAGTACTGCAGTTTTCCTCGAGTACACAGGACGTTTTATTTTTATCCCGCCTAACGGTGTCGGTGTGTTCTGTGATTAAGAATAAGTAAAGAACGTTAGGTGGAGCGCTGGGCCTGACTCACTTTCCAGGATTAATACCGGCGATCAACGTGGTGTCACAACATCGAGTAACATGCGTAGTTGCAATAATTCCGATTATCAAACGCAATTTCTTCGGCACGATTGAGTGTCCAATTAAATATTTAGTAAAATATATACACATCGAATTAATTAATAATCGAATAGTAATTAAATATCGAACGAGAAGTCTGTGGTTTACATCGCCTCGCTACGTTTGTTGAAACTTCGTAATAAGGCATTTACAGCCTTATATAAGATTCTTCTTCATTTTGAGGAGTAAGTATACAACCTTGCTTCCGCCATGGCCAACCATAGACAATACCATAGAACCATAAACCTCGAACCAGTTTCTTACCATAAACCCCTCAATTTCCAAAAAAATCTACCAAAGCAAAGTTGTACACACAATATTCCTACACAAGTCTCCTTAACTATAACTCCATCTTTACTTTCTACACGCAGCTTCTTCTCGTATCGACATCCTCTATTCACTCGACTTCCATTAATCTCCACATTGGTACGAATTTCCACCAAAAAGCGCTCTGCGCCACACAAACGAAATCCCTTATAGACATCTAGAAATCGAAGGCGGTCCATCCATCAAGCTTCTCCTATGCAAAGGGTTGAGCAGCGCGTATCGAATAGCCGGTTCCGTTCCCTCCATTCCCCGCGATATGTCGCGGTTGGACGTTATTTCCCTTGGAGCGTGTCCAGTCACGTTCCGCGGTCCGCCCCTCGAATCCTTAAAGTAGCTCGTTCCGCGGCGCGACGTGGTCGTTACAAAACATAAGCATTGTTCCTGTTTCTAATCTCTTTATCAGCACGTGGCTGGCTCGCGGCCAATGGGCTCCTCTCTCCTGCAAAGCGATCCACGGTGGCCGCTTCGATTTGCTCCTCTCGCGGCCGGCCCGGCGTATCATACATTAGAGCATTGACCGCGCGGAGAGAATAGACGCTTAACTTAACCTCTTAACGCGCGCACGCTGCACCCGGGGGCCTTAATGCATCTTCTGGGATGCGCCTAAGTGCCGGCCAGGCCGTCTACACCTGACGTAACCTCGCGGATCCAAGACGTTCGCGGTCTATTAGGCAACCGGGACGCCGCTTGGTTTATGATATCTGCCATTCCTCGAGCAGCCGCATTTGTCAACCGCGGACTTCTTTATCTCGTTCATTATAATTATCGCGCTATCTGACTCGGTCTCTCGCTGGCACGGATTTGAGCGTTATATATGGAACTAACCGCTGTCTCGCTTTGCTGCGCGATCGAGGAATGATCGATGTCAAGATGCTAAGCGCGGCATGTGTTTTAAATGCGAGTTCGAAATAAGCGGGAATGCGAGCTATGGTCGTGATTGGTGGGCCTTGAGTATTATTGGCTTTGAGTTACTTCCTGAGCGAGGATGGATCGATGTGATTCGAGGAAGGTTTGTAGATGTTTTGGATACGGCTTTGGGGTGGATTCGTGCTTGTTGGGAGGTGTCGAGTATTATTGGGTTTGAATAACTCCACTGTCGTCTGGATTCTTATACGTGTAACCGAGTATAGAGGTGAGAAACGATTGGATCGAGGATCATCGGCGACAACTGATTTCTATAGATTATGGGAATAGAAAAGCTCGCTCCACATTAAAAGTATAAACAAGAACGTGGCTTATTTTGATTAATAAAAGCGCTTCTAATTTTTTTTCTGATCGGTTATATAAACCGACACATTGATCGAAGAGGAAAATCGAGTAAAAATAGAAATTCGACAAACGATAAACACACGAATAGGAAAAAGATCGACATCAATCGACGCTTCGTACGTTACAACCCAATAATTCCTCCGCGTATCGACGTTGCATTTTAAAACGGAGCACGCGCTGGGAAAATCAAACGCAATCGCGCTTTCGATGACAGCGATCCGTATCGCGTTTCGTAGGTCGGGATAAAATCGTGGCAGGCCCGTTTAGAATATACACGCATTTTCTCGCGCTGGCCGGCCGATATATGAGATTTATCGGTGGCGTCTATGCGGCGATTTTTTCTCGTCCGATGGGCGCGATCCATTGAGCATGAAACCACGTGGCTGGCGTCGATCCAAAGCAGAGTTATGTTTATAACAACGTATAACGGATTCTACGTGGGATTCGCCGTGTCTCGTAACGGCGATACTATGCGATCTGTACGACGATGCGACACGCACTCAGAAATCTTGGATCGCGCGCCGGACATTCCTTAAGATTTCGAGCGGCTTCCTCTTTCTTCCCGGTCGACGGGGATTGCACTTGGCCACCTGCCCGCGCAAATTCTTTCTGCCCGGTTATCCCCTTTCTTCTTCCTTTTTTTTCTTTTTTTTCCTCCTGGGATTTAAGGATATTTCAGGTTAAACACGATGGACCATTCGAGGAGGCGTGATTAACGCGCTTTCGATAATGAACTTTGTATAATAAAGTGAGATCGTACTCCTGTTCTTCCTATTCTAATTATTTCGATGGTAAAATCGATCGCTGAACGAAGTGACACGGTAATTATGAATGCTAATATGGATTTTTTTTTTCTAGATTGTATTGATCTTTTTTCCAAATTCGCGACTGGTCTCTTGTGGTCTTTGAGGATGTAATTTTGATCGACGAAGTTACGGAGTTTATCACGAAAATAGCTGAGTGAATCTTATATCAGGATAAACCAATCCATAGTGACTTTTACGTAATAAAAGTGAACGAGAGCGCAGGAGCGTTCGACTTATGGTTTCTGCTTGGAAGCAGCTACTCTTTTTATCCGTAGGTCATTCTGAATCAAAGATCAATTTTCTAGTCATCGTGGGATTTATGATCAGTTTTTCTTTTCTTCAATTATATAAGAGCCAGATACCGATCAAGCTGTGGGGATTTTCTATGAAATACGGATTAAATAGCAGATGACAAGGGAATTAATATCAGCCTCATATGTTCGATTAATTCAAATTAATATCAGTCCCTAAATTAAATTCCTTTACTCCCATAATACTTTGCACGGCTTAACGAACGCTCAGATATCCAATCGAAGCCGCACTTTTTAATTAATTTATTTATTCCTGATCGAACGTATACGTTCTCAAGGAATTGGGTCGGATTTGGCGGAACTCAGGATCGCACCGGAATTAACACTTCCCCTTCGCGCTCCGCGTTTTATGTAAATCCATCAAATTGATACCACGATTGCTTCGGCTTAAGAACAATACATATTCATACCTAATCCCTCCCGTCGCTGTCCCCCGAGTGGGAAAAACGCTCATTGACTCGCTCGAAATACAGAATGAAAACACTCCGCTTTATTGTCCGTATTTAAATGCACGATACCGCGGGCTAAGGCAGGGATAAATTATTCGGCCGCCACAAGTCGCTCTCGTCATTTTTCCAACCCGATCTCAATGTCAAATGCTTTGCTTACGCTCGAGTCCATTATTCGAGGCGCGAACTCTTCGGCTATTAAGCCTCGGTTATGCGGGAAGTCGCTCAATCTGGGCAAGAAAAGAAAAAGTGGCTCGCCGGTGGATAACACGAGAATCGTGTGCAGGATATCGCGAAAAAAGTGAGCGTACTTCAATATTTATCGGAGCAACGAGGTGTGGGTTAAGCCAGATAGGAGCGATATAAATTACAGCCCCCCGGGGTTTTACAAACATCCATTAATCATATTACACATTCCTCCTAAGCTCCGGCGGTCTTGGGAGGCAAAGTGTTTTATCGCCTGCACGCGATTTAAGGGTTTACCCAAGCCGCGACACCTCTCGTTCCTAAAATGTCGCGTTGCACTATTTCCGTCGCTTTGGGTTGCTCTCGTAAAAAGACGCGTGGAGGTGTATTAATAGCCCGGCCGAGTACGCATTCCCAGTGACATCTCGCGCACCATCGAAATTCAGCCAAAATCGCACCTCGGCCGGCTCTTACGCAACCTTTGACCGGCTCAAGAGTAACGATAACACATGTCGACACACCGTTAACCACGATGTTCCTGTTACATCGTGGAGAGGTTGAGGTCAGTCCCGAGGAACTTGGAAAATGATCTTTGGCACGGTCACTGCGATTTCCAAGCAGAAACGCGTGTTCCCCTGTTTCGATACTTTCGTATGACGAAAAGCTTGGTCGGGTTGCCTTTATTGCCACGCGTCAGCTTTGTATATAGTGAAAATGTGTGTGTGTGTATGGGTATAGTGGTTTCTTTAGCTTGGTAATTAATGGCGGATTTGTTTTTCCTTGCAGAATCACGAATATGGCGGGTACGGGGACGAACCACGGCGCAAAAGGTATTTGTGAATTTTTTATATACTAATGTTAAGTGGAGAGTAGAGATCGTTGATCTTAAATCGAGGTTTGTTAGCTCTTAACCCTCTATGGGCAGAATTATTTATTTCTCCAAATTATATAACTTACGACGCATTTAATTTGATACTTCAAGTTGACCTTGTCATTACTATTATTATTAAGATATTACATAATAAAGACGTACACGTCATCTTGTGAAGCAGTAAAAAAGTACAATTATTCGGTAAAATGTGGATATATTAGCATGCGACTTGAAAGTTATAGAGTCATAGAGGGTTAAGCTCGTCCTCGGTAATCGTGCAGATTTCTTCGATAATGAAGCTCGTCGCGCGCGTAATTCATCGTCGTTTGTTATTCCGATTATCGGATTTACATCGAACGGAGTCACGAGAGACGTCGAGTTTTGTAACGAGTGTTTACCACGCGCCAGTTTAAATCTCCCCTGTCTTTATCCCCAATTTTCCTATATTATTCGTCCATCCCTTTTATTTCACCTTGCATCCCCCTTTGACTTGTCGCACAGCACATCGGCTTGACTTTCCATAAAACACCCCCGGAAAATGAACTTTTCAAACTCTGATCGGTCCTGGAAGGATGATTCATCGCGGTAGATTCGAGCGTGGATCCAAAGGGGGTACAGAGCGGGGCGCAAATAAATTCCAAATTGCATTTCACTCGAGGATACATAGTCGGGCGTTAAGACCCTAAAAGAGTTATTACAAGTTCACGAAGCGGATATCATTCGATATCGGATTCCTGCCAGTCTGAATCACACTTAACGCTCGAGTTAACTTCTTATTATTAGACTTGGCCTGAAGCAGCAGTCGGATCAGTCTCAAACTTCGCTGACCGGCTGGGGGCCGTTTTAATTAATTTTATCGCGGCGTTATACATATATATACATACATACATACATACATATATATA